>JAUELG010074891.1:0-10959 GCA_031471515.1 Dendraster excentricus | reverse complement strand
TTAAAATGCAAACTTCATATAGTATGAAACACATTTTCTGAGCTGGGTTACCCTCTCTCCTGGAAGTCGTACATGCAAAGTGACTGGATAATAGTACGAACGCCTTTTAAGAGGTTAAGCAATTTACACGTCGTGTACTTGTTCGTGTGTTTCACTTAAAGGGGCCCTGCAAACCAAATGCATGTTGACTTCAGTTCATTTGTATTTGTGTGCACATTAGATATTTGTAAACACTTTGACCTGAATATGTCTTGTATATTTTTAAATATTTTATCATTTTTTGTCTTCATGTTGCTAAGCCCCACCTCCTAAAAAACCTCCAGAGTAAATTCTATTGTAGACTTGCAGTGACATCATTTGTCAATCACTGGTTAGCTACCATGAGATTAACAAAAGATGCAAGTACAAAAGGAACATCCACACAAAAGCATGGCCTGCATACCTTCATGTTATAACTTAGCCAGTGCTTTTTTTTCTGACATAGCAAGAGCTACTGAAATTGAAGATGTGTGAGTTCACTGGTTGGTATTCTATTCAACCGTGTGATGCTATTGTGATTATGCACTCAGCTTAGCTGACCAATGATTGACATATGATGTCACTGCAGGTCTACAATAAAATTTACTCTGGAGGGTTTTTTAGGAGGTGGGGCTTAGCAACATGAAGAAAAATAAAGGATAAAATCTTTTGAAATATACAAAACATATTTAGGTCAAATTTTTTACAAATAATGAATGTGCACACTAATACAGATAAACAAAAGTCAGCATACATTTGGTTTGCAGGGCCCCTTTTAAAAATCTAACAATTGAATACCAGTTCCTGAAATGAGTAAAGACGAATTTCGGTAGTCCATTCCAGACGAAGTCGAGAAGTCGAGATTAAAAATGTGTGTGTTTTCATGTAGGTTGCACTGCGATAAATTTAGAAACTTTCTCAAAAAGTGCACATTTCTAAAACAAAAATGCAAAGTTGCAAACCATAAGTTAAAAATGGACCATAGAAGTGTCAAACTAGGTTGAGGCAAAAGTTACCTATAGGTGAAACAATGGACTATTAACAGAGCTAACAGTGTAAAGCAGCGTTTCTCAACAAGTGGGCCGCGGCCCACTGGTGGGCCGCGAGGTTGGCCAAAAATAAGTGGAGAATTAATGTGGTAGCTAGTCCACGACACGGGTCCCCTTTTCATAAAAAAAAGTCCTAGACATGAGTCCCTTTTTAAGATTTACCGATGTGAAATTGCAAATCTTTTCCAGCTCGCTCCGCTCGCTGCTGAAAAAACACAAAATGGTGGGGGAAATACACAGCAAAACATGCAGCTAGGCGCCGCCGCGCCGGTCGGCGAGAAGCCTGTATAACACGCATGCGATACAAATGGTATCATATAAAACATCGACAAATCCTTTAAACATGGGTCCATTTTTCACAAAAATCCTTAAACATGGGTGCCTATTTACAGCATAAGGACCCTTACATGTGGGTATGAGTTTGGAGGTCTCAGCCGCACACCCCCGTCCGTCTTTACTCTGAGCCCTCCCCCCCCCCCGGGGTTCTACGCACACAGCTATCTTGTGTTTTATTGTGTTTATTGTCAATTTGTAATTTTTCCTGATATTGCCTTTTAAGGTGGGCCTCGAAATGTTTGTAGGAGCCAAAGTGGTCCTCGGATTAAAAAAGGTTGAGAAACGCTGGTCTAAAGGTTAGCACTTGTCAGCATGCCAAGTGGCTCAAAGGTCAAGCACGAAGGGTGCAAAGGGTCACTCATATCATATTGTTCTACTATGTACCCTTAGGAACAAAATTCCACCATAACAGTGCTAAAACTCATTCACTGTTCATGCTGCAAAGGTCACTTTCCACTGTACGTAAATGTGTTTAAAATTAGCTGCATATTTAAAGCATGGTAGTATGCTTGTGTGACCAAAACGGTGCCCTGATCATGTATTAACCCCAAGATGTATTGTAACGACACTTACCACATTTTTCGAGATGTGTGACGTCACGACATCCATTTGGCAGTCCGTATTGGTCGAAGTCGTAGATGCATAGCGATGACGTTGGTGCGCAGGCATCATCCTTGCATTTGATCTCCGATTCGAGGTCACACGAGTAACCAGTAGAAGCGTAGTCTAGAAAAGACGATGCATGCATTCAAAACTGAATTTTTTTCTATCGAATGATATGTCAATTAATTATATGTTGCATTTCATATTATTTTGCACAAACATGCCAGCTAATACTTCACATTTATAGGAAATACATTCAATTCAAGGGGTAGATTAGTTTGTTTTTTTTAGACAATTTTTTTGTGAGGTAATCAAAGACTGAGTATCGAATTTTGGAGAACCTGCAAATGTAATGCTATAATATTTTATTTGGTCAAAATCGACCCAGAAGCGGCTGAAATATCATTAAGTCTACTAGATCAGATAATTATTTGGAGCCAAAATAATTAGTTGGTTAAACAAAATTATACTTGCACTTATTAAAAAATTTTCAAAAGCGTTTTTTTAATAGTTGTTGATGATCTCTCTATCTAATCAACATTTTTAATAAAACATCATATGCATAATTTTGTATGACAATGGTTGAAACAAAAACCTTTTTAGAAAAGTGCCCTTTTGTTTATATGACTTTTTTGAAAGATAACATGCTTTTTACTTAGTCGTTTGTAATTTTGTATATCTTTTCGAGCATGGTGGAGTTTTAACAATTAGGTTAAAATGTTACTGTCCCGGTTTGGTTAGTAAATTTAGCTTTACCAAAACTATACTACCCTTTTAATATTTTACTGTAGACACGGACTTTCGGAGATGACAATGCTATGAATGCATATGTATGCTTTCTTATTTCTTTATAATAATTACGGTTTGTATGCTCATTTGTGTTTTTAGAACTTGTAAATTCGCTTTGGCAATTTTTAATTTCGTGCCCTTTTGACACACACCTATTGGACTGCAAAAACCAGGGTGTTAAATTGGTGTTAATCAACACAATGGGTATTTTTATTGGGCAAAACCAGCCCAGTGTTGACAGATTCAGCTACCAGTGGTGCTGATTTAACACTAATTAAGTCTCTGGTTTTTGCAGTGTACATGTTGAGTTTGAGCTTGAATTACCCAAACGAGATGTAAATAAATTTTTATGCATATTATGTGTTATAAAAATACGATATAGAAAGATCGCATTGCTGTTTAAGTTACATAGTCTACAAGATTTAGGATTTAAATTTAAAAAGCAGACGGCAATAATCGATATTCAACAACGCTTGCATGTCATTCTCAGATGAAATAAATTAAACGTATTCCGCTTCTGGATTATTTTAAAGGGATCGTTTCCGTGTACAGTTTGAAGGAATTTTGCCATACTGTAATAGCGTTTACATATCTGACAATCTTGGAAAAAGATGTGAAAATGAACATGAGCGAAGATGCTATGAAACCAAGTTTTGAAAAGTAATAAGAGGAGAATAAGAAACAAGCAAAAGAAAACATACGATATAGAAAGTAACAAATCTTACCACAATCATATTCATCTTCGTTTGTGTTACCAATGCAGTCCTTCATTCCGTCGCAGCGAACCTTGCTAGGGAAAAAGGACCCATCGTAGCACTGAAAGGCTGAGCGGTACGTTTGCAGGTCTGCATATGCATTAAAAACACTACACTTATAACATCTTAAAACAAATGCATTTCGTACAGCTAAAACTTTCAGGGAAATTTTCTAAGCGTTATATCACCTTTCGGTTTTCCGGGTTGTTCCTACAGCGGCGTAACAGGGATGCCTAACAAAGGGGGCAATTATCCCGTTTTGAGGCAAATTTTCCCGGTTGGAGGTGGTTTTGAGGCAGATTTTCCCTGTTGACGAAGAAAATTTCCCTGTCAGCATGCAAAAAAGGGCTGATTTTGCATGATTTTAAAGTTGTTTTTTTTTTCGGTCAAAGCTCTCAGGGGGGCAACCTGCCCCCCATGCCCCCCTCCCCCCTGCCTGTTACGCCACTGTGTTCTTATTTCTGAGTGGATGATAATGAAAGCTAGTTAAATTAATAAACTTGATATGATAATGCTGGTTTTCTACTTCTCCTCGCACTGGAAGTAATTTTTGCAGTTAGAAGGCTTGTCACAGGCCCTAAATACGTGAGTTTACTGCATTTTGAAGTACGCTTATTTTAATTTCTGCGTTAGAACTTGAACTAGTGTACATACCACATTGCTCCTCGTCTGACGAATCGCTGCAGTGGTCAATAAAGTCGCACCTATGCCGCAGATCAATACATTCTCCTGACGTACACGCAAAGTTGTCCTCAGTACATGGGGGAAGTACTTTTGACAAAAAAAAACAACCTTACATAAACGTTTAAAGGGATGATTGAGATCAGAGAGGTGAAAACCATAGTGTCAAATTTAAAAGAGCATAATTATACTTTAATGACAAAGTAATTTGTTTTATATATATTTTATATATATATTTATATATTATTTTACATATATGAAAAAACTAAGAACACAAAATATGATACATTACAATCCAGTCATTATAATGTTTGCTATGTTCCTCTTTTTGAAATTTTACCAAAAAAATTTATTATAAATGTATGTAGTTTTTGATTATATATCTTCCTAAACACTATTTTACCAACAGTACATGCACAATAATTTACTTCAAATATTTTAAAGCTATGAGGTTTTGGGAACGCCCTCTTAGAAAAAAATTAATTTTCTTTATGCCTCTTTGAGCCACTGTTTTACAGATGAGGATGTAAATTATCGTGTTAAATTCGAGTTTGATGTATGTCTCGCCTTATAATATGTCTGGACTGATGCTGACAACAGCATGTTTTATATAAAATGCTCGAGTGAGAACAAACATTTTACGTTGTCATTTGTAATTTTCATTCATTTCAAGCCTGTTGGACCTATAACTGTTACTCTGTGATGTTATTGTGCAGGTTTGGTAACTTAAACTCAGTCTGACTTAAACTGTACTCGCTTTATTAAAACCAAACTAGCCCTTTACTTCAACAGGCATATTGAGTTATTATGGGGTAAATTGACATATTAATGCACAATAACCTACAATTTATTTTGTTTGGTTACATGTTAACATTCGAAGTGGGTATAAATGTATGACTTTAGATAGATGTAACAAGAAAGGCATTTTAATCAGCCTTGAAAAGGTGGGCACCCTTTTTTTTAGCGTATTGCAAACAGCATTGAAGTTCCATAGTTTAATAAACTTACGGCACGCCAACTCGTCCGAGTTATCCTGACAGTGGGATACGGTGTCGCAGTAGAAGGAGGCCGAAATGCACGTACCATCTGAGCATTTGAACTGGTCTAAGCTGCAATCTGTAAAATATATCAAATACGTGTATAAAGTATAAGATAAAACAATGATATAATCTACATAACGCCATGAGGGAATGAGTGGAAATGAAATAAGCATATGAAATCATATTTATAGGAAATTCAACAGATGAGGACCAAAGCCAATAAAGTAACCAATACAATCATGATATTGATTGCACATCTAAGGAAATTTAAGTATACGATCAATATATTGTAACATCTATCATCCATTATAACTTACATCCTAGGAGTTTACATTATATTTTGCAGAATTGGGACCCTTATAGAACGGCAATCGGTTATTTGGAGCGAAAATAAGACCTTTAAAAGTAGCCTGGCCGTCTGTGAATAAATGGGTCATTGAAACGGCACATACCCGTATTGCAAATATGCATGAAAACCTCCCTTCCCACTTCCCCCGGGTACGAGAAAACTTGAAGGGGCTAATTCCGCATCATCACATGCCATGCCTGTACTGATGGCGTATTGATAGGGTTGCCAACTTAAAGCGAGTGAGTTTGTAATTTGGAAAGGGGGGAAAATTTGCAACTGAGCCTTTCTTTTCAATTAATACGTTCAAATATTGCGAGGGGGGGGGGGGGGAATATATCAACCGATTCCCCACACCCTCATCCTCACCCGTCATCGATGTCCATGACAAAAACTGTTTGAGCGTTTATCTGCATATGTCTCCGGCAACTGTGCCACATAGGAACATAATAACAAAATTACCGAATGAGCAGTTCATTTCATCGCTTTTATCCATGCAGTCGGCTTGTCCATCACACCTGTACACGCTACTGATGCATTCTCCAGTCAAACAACAGAATATATTTGGCAGAAGGAAGTCATCTGAGTCTTTGAGGTAAGAAAAACATATGTTAAGAAACAATATTAACAGCATTTCAATTTTGGCCCATCAACTTTATCCAATAAAGAAAATAGTGTCCAAGTTTACAGGGGTAATGACAATAACAAAGTTAAAGGGATAGTTCAGTTTTTGTACTTAGAGCGTGACACAACGTTAGTTTTTGTGAGAGTGTCAAATTTGATAGAGCATATTTCATTGACAGAATAAAGTTTATTTTATCAAACTCGGTTTCGGAAACGGCTAAAATATCCATAAAGATCAAGGGCTCCACAAATGTGTGATCATTTTTAACCAGTCGATAGTATAAACAATACTTCCTTTTTAAATAATGTACACAACTAGATTTTAGATAATTATTGATATTCTCTAATCACTATTTAATCAAAGGACTTTACATGAACAATATTTTATTCTAAATGGTTAAAAACCAATGAGTACTCAGAGCGCGCCCTCTTGACTGTTAACGTACGGCTCTTTTTAATGATAAGAGGCTTTTCACTTAGTCATTTGTAATTGTTTATTCTTTTTTAACATAGTGGAATTATAACTTTTAGCTTGTAATATAATGGTGCATGGTGTGGTTACTAAAATTCAGTTGGACAAAACTGTCCCTTTAACCATTTTATCTCCGCAGTGCGCATTTAATTGCAACATGATCATCGTAATTACAAGTAAACATATTTGTTAATTTGTATATTATTTGTAAAATGTATGTCTTGTAATGCCTTATACTTTGATTGCTACACCAAAGCGTTTTCAATGTTCTTCCCTATAAATCGACGGATAATATATCACAAAGGGTGGATTCTCTTTTGGCTTACTCTGTACCTAAACAAGAGTATACTTTTGGAGAATTACCCAAGTTCGAAAGCAAATAGCGCTATATTAAAGGGGTAGTATAGCGTTGGTAGAGAAACGCTGCACATCACAATTTCTATTGAGGTAATAAAAACACAATGATTCCTGAAATTAGGAGAACATGAAATTCTAATTGCAAAATAAATTTTATTTGGTCAAAATCGACCCAGGAATTGCTGAAATATCAATAAAGCTATTTGATCTAATAATTTTGGGGGCTCAACCATTAGATGATTAACTAAAAATTAACAAATGCTTGAACTTTTTCCAAAAAAATCTCTCTATCTAATCATTATTTCAGTAAAACATCACATGCCTAATTTTTATATAACAATGGTCGAAACCAATCCCCTTTTAAAAAAGCGCCCTCTCGTGTTTGAATGACTCTTTTCGATATATAATAGGCTTTTTTATTAGCCGTTTTTAATTTATAACAATTAGTCTTAACTATTAGTTTGTTACTGTCCAGGTTTGGTTACTAAACTTTAGCCTTACTAAAACTTACTAAGACTGCATTTACTTCAGAATTTAGTATCAATGTAGTAACTTACCCAAAATAAACGGCTCCATAGTGTTGTTCTCCGGTAATTCTGTACAAAATGATAACAAAATATGTATTATCTTAACAAATAATTACATTGTGGAGATGGTGCATGTGCGTACGTATGAATGCGAGTTATCGGTAATCAATACATCATCAGTGCGCGGTCATCAAAATGGAGAATCGCAGCGCGATCCGAATTTCACACTTGTAAGACAATTTTTTAAATTGCTGGAAGATTCGGATGCAGCTCGAACCGAAGTGTCAATTAAACGGATTCTCGCAATATAGCAGAACTTTGCAAAGTTCAAGAATGTAATTGAGGGGACATTTCGACTCCAGACTTTGACAGATTGTTAGCAAAATATTTGTTTCTGTGTGTGGTAAACATGGGGTTAGCAGTATCTTTGATATACCTTTATCTATATGCCGGCGTACAACACATCTACAATAAAATGGTCCTGGCTAGGCATTCAGTTGAACTGTTTGGATCACTATACATTTACATGACAAGTTTCAATTTTAAGTGACTTTAAGTTTCAACTTTAAGTGACGTTAGCTTTTAGTTTCAACTAAAAGCTCACGCAAGTGTAACAGGGGTCTTATACTTTGTTGCGTTTGTTACACAAAAATTTGGGACAGGTTTCGGGTTTTTTCAAATGTCCCCGTCTTTAGAAATATATTTACATGTGGTTCACATGCTGAATTATCCACTGGATCCTCGAAACTGTGCAAACAAGAATAATGAAATTAGGTAGTAAACATTACTGTGCATTGGTGTGTAATACCTGCTTATATAAAGTCCAGTTATCTGAATATGTTCACAAAATACCGAGTGGACATATCACAAAGCAAGTATACATTGAAACAACAATTAATAACCTTTTCACATATAAACACAGTTAGCAGATTTCTTTAAGGTAAGTCATTGCACTATTACTAATTTGGTTTCATAGAGTTTCATAAAATGGGACAACACAAATAAAACAAACAAAAGATGCACAATTACAAATTCTGCGAATTACCAGACGCATTATATTGCCATGGTCATGTATCCGGAAATTATGCACTCGGTAAATCGGGGAAAATAACAGTTGTCTTATAATTGGTGATTTTGTTGGTGCCGATTATAAAACAGATTTAGTTCTTGGGTCGGTGGAATCGTGTGAACATTTGCATCTGTCTAAGGCCATTCAAACCATTCAAATAAATTCCGATCGGCCCACTCAAACATGCTCATAATTAGTATACTCTACCCCTGCTCCCGAATCCCTCGCATCTATATACTCCATAGACTATAGAATTTTAACTAAGCCTCAGCAATGTATGAAAAAAATATAATGCTGATTATGGAATTTGCCGTTTCTGGCCCTGAGTTATATGCTGGAAGGGAAAAATTAATTAACCGGAGTGGAACAAACCTGCTACATGTTATCCTAACTCATGTTTAAACATTTTGAAACTAAAAGTTTGTGCTCAAAATGGCTCTTGTGTATTTACCTCTTAGTCCGGAAGCGGGAACCTCACAGACAAACTGACTTGTCTCGGGCGAAGCGCATGCAATATCATGCCACATCTTTGTCGATGGTTCAGAAAAGGTGTCTGGGTTGAAGTAATGCATCGTGCAGGATTCGATTAAACCACCATTAGGTTGCTTCTCGTTCCCCGTGGTACTGGTTTGTAATTGTAATAATGAAAAAAGTATCGGCGATTGATAAATATTAAGCAAAAGACCATCGACAGGAGAAAGGGGTAGATCATCAAGGCAACGTATAGCTTGTATATATCACCCGAGTAAGGAGATTTGGTTGCTAACTTTTTGAAGATAACCAAAGTTAAGAAATTATTAAGAAATGTATCCTTTAATTTTGTCCATATATATTTCATTTAAAAAATCGTCGGAGCTGCCCTTTTAATTTAGCATAAAGTATACAAAAGTTCGTTTATTTTTTATATGAAATTAGCAATATAATAATACCTGGTTGTCCACACATGTTACGATAGAATGTTCGTTTGAAGGAGGTTTGAATTACACATACTTGTGACTTGTTTTGGTTTGTTGGCGCCCCTATGCGCAACACCAATTTAGTGCATGTACATTATGCCTTGGCTTATTCAAACGCTATGGTTGACATCACTGACAAATTGTTCATACACTATTTCATCGCCTATGTTAAATTGCTGCGTCATGTGATGAAGGCATAATTGTGATACTCGTAAAAGTTAATCATAATAAAGTGTTGGAAAATAAAATGGTTAGCTCCCAATGTGACATGCAAAATGGCTCACTCACATGCTAACACTGGACCAGTTTGTGTATGACATGGGGGATCCATCCGTCCACCGGAAAACGCCTGCACTATTACGGTTGCCGAGTCCTTTGTAATAAAAACACACGCCAAAACATGAAGCGGATCTTCTAGCAAGAAGCCTCTTGTTAACATATTTTGATTATTATATTCTAATGTGGGCAATTACTCTAGATAATGTACTTCAATTTGATAAATTAAATACTGCCGTGTAGAGGTATAACGATTTGGAACAGAATACTTTGGTCAGTTTTCAAAAAAAAGGGATTAGGGTAAAAAGTTTAGGGTATTGAATACACATAGTTCCGTATAGCTCTGATAATATGGAATACGCATTCGCCTAAGTAACACAACTTTCTAGATTAAGCGACTCAGTAACCTTACAATAAGAAAGGTTCGATAATTACCAATGTATGTCTCAGACCGCTGTATATCCCACTGCGATTCGATCATGTAGCGTAAATAATTCATCTCATCTTCATCCCGTATACTTATAAGATGTGCGCCATTTTGGTTCTGGCACAAACTTTCTGCCTTATTCCACGTAATCATATCAGGTTTAACGAACATCCGGTAGCAAGACCTGCCGGCAATGTCCCATCCCTTGGGACATGTTTTATCTGTAGGTCAAATGTTAATGAATGTTGTTAAGAATGTCATACATACTGAAATACAAATGTTCACACGTCTTAGACATTGGTGAGTCATCCTTTTCATATTACATCTCTAGAGGAGAAATGGAAACCTAATTAACTCTGTTTTTGGTTGTTTCTTTATTGCACGAAATAACAAATTACTCTTGTGACTTTTACAAAGTGACGATGTGCATTAAATGTGTGCTCAGTGGCGTAATGAGCTCAAATATTTGGAGGAGCTCAACCAAATCCGCATCACCAGGGGCGGATAAACATTTTTGGCAAGGGGTAATGACAAAATGAGCCGCAAAGCGGCGAAAAAAAATTGCGTTTTGGGGGTTTTTTGGCAGCCCAAGCCGCGAAGCGGCGAAAATTTTTGACGTCTGTAGCGTCTTTTG
>JAUELG010074780.1:0-10959 GCA_031471515.1 Dendraster excentricus | reverse complement strand
TAATAATAAAATTGTAAAGCGCATTGATCAGTTATTAATTGGAAATGCGCAATATAAATATCAATTATTATTATTATGGTTGAGTATTAAATGTAGCAAGAATAAATTTCATGTTGTGAAATTAAAGTTATTGCATCAAAAATAAACTATTGTAAGAGATGTGTTGGAGTTTTACATTGCATAATTTTTAGTAAATTTAGCATCACATGAAAGCATGTTTATTTCTTCTTGTTTTTCTTTGGTTATTAGTCTTATGTTTATTAATTAATATAAAAATAACTTCGAGCCAAATTTCCCGTAAAATCACGTTTCAAATAATTCATGACAACAAAATTTGCACGGTGGTCTATGAGACAACGGGCAATATCGACGTTTTTGGTACAATAAATGTTCGTCTCAGCAATTGGCGCATGTGCAGATGGTAACTACCAACTCCCGTATTCGCAACGTCACATGGTGTCCTGGGTACATCATTTGTATACACATGGTGTGCAATTGGACTAGATTCAAATCAAATATGTGTGTTTCCATCCAAATATAGACAAATTCACGACGGAAATGGGGGATACTATTCATCCAGGTCCCATTGAGGAAGCAATCAAGAGGAACCAAGCTATCAGTGATTGTATGGTGATCGGCAAAGGACGTTCGCATCTGACGCTTCTCGCAACACTCAAGGTAACGCTCTTTATAGCCATATCTGCGTGGGTAAAAAAAAAATGCGTGTAATATATATACCAGTCCGAATTTCCTTTAAACATAACAGTAGGCTTGTTAAGGGTTCTATGACTGCATTTTCAGGAACGATTTTTTTTCCTTGGCGCACATATTCCTTTGATTAAGAAATAATTATCCAATAAGACTATCTGTTTCTAATTTCCTTAATTCAAGCAAATTAATAAATGATCATGTGATATTCTTTAAAACAGTGTTGTTATATTCGTGTGGTTAGAAGTACAATATTCATCCAAAGAGTCAAATTGTATACGTATATAATTATACGTATATGCAAAAAGGTCCTAATTTTCATAATTCATGCAAATGTGATCATGGTTATGTGATGTTTTATGAAATTGGTGTATATCAAGGCCAGTAGATCCGTCTAACAAAATGCTTTAACCTGTCGTGGCCATCCGTCAAATCCAAGATTTGCTAGGAATGTTAAATGTTTGAACTAATCATGGTACAAACATGTGGGATGTGTTGATTTCAACAATTGCTTGGGTGTTTCTCTCGGACGGGGAGAGGAGGAAGCCGATGGTTCATCCACGGCCGATCCTGGTTAAACTCACGAGTTACAAATGGCGCCGCCTCTTGATATCCAAAAGCCGCAACCTGAAGAAGGCCGGAGTCAGCATAAGTGAGGATCTCACCCATACGAAGCTGCAACTCCTCATGACTACAGTAGCACAACCGGCTGTTGAACAGGCCTGGACATCGGATGGGAAACTGATAGCCCTCCTGAAAGCGACCAACGGAAACAAAATTAATTGCAACGAAACATGATCTTGATAACATTCCTGGATAGAAGAAACTGAACAAACATAACACAGCAATAAAACTGGACATATCATAAACCATATTACTAGTCTGAGCCATATTGGGACTTACATTTCATGAACAGTTCTAATTTTTATAAAAAAAATCATACTTCTGTGTTCCGAATTTTATTCCGATCTATTATGTCTATGTCATTGAAAGCGATCCTACGGTACCATGGTGATGCTTACCTTTTCCATTCTTTGATACAATCGATTTACTTTTTGTTTTGTTTGTTTGTCTATGTGGGAGTCGATCAATTGTCTTTTACTTTTACTTTCGATTTCAAAAGTGTATTTTATGTTTTTCCCCACTTGTCATACTAGTACTGCTGAAGCCGCATATGCATGTCTGTCAATTATGCCTCATGAAATTGTCAGGTTAAGACTGGTAATGATAGTAGATTCTCTATTTAAGAACTAAATAGTTAATGTACTTTTCCCTAATTCGAATGCATTTTAATTATTACACATTAATTGTAGAAGCCTGAATAAAAAATTGTAGTAAAATAGAAATGTTTTTAAACCAAATTAAATGCCAAATCAATATTTTAGCAGTTACCAAAACTTGGTTGAATAATAGTTCATTGCCTCCAAATATGTTCAGTGAATTGAATATACATATATTCATCTAAAACGCAAACACAAATGAGGGGTGGGTTCGTTTATGTATTAATAATTATTTGAAATTTAAGTCTAGACCTGATCTTGATCATTTTAGTAATACTTGTGAATCCTTATTTGTTGGAATTATTAAACTTTATAAGAATTTAATTGTAGGAGTCTGTTATCAGCCACCTAATTTCCCTAAACATGAATTTAATATTAATTTAAGAAAACATTTACATATGATAAATAAAGAACGCAAAGATTGTGTCATTCTTCGTTACTTTAATATTGATGTTAAAAAGAAAGACGAGTACCATGTACTATGTTAATTCCTTGAATCATTTGTATCATACTCATTTGAACCCCTATTAGTATTTCAACTAGAATCACTCAATGTTCCAATATTTTAATATATTTGTGTAAATAGTCCATGTGATATTGCCTCTGGTACAATTATTTCAGATATATCCGACCATTTACCTATATGATTTTGTTGAACTACACTCTCTCAAATACTAGAAAACTCAACTATGTATAAAAACGTATAATGATCATAATAATAATTCGTTCTTGTACAAATAAAGCTGATATTGATTTAGAGTATGTATTTAGAGAAAATGCGAAATTTTCTCTTAATCCTAATGATTTATATAATGGTTGTATTGATATGGTATTGGATCTATACCAGATGTGTTTTCCTATAAGACAGGTTTATTCTTAACAGAATAAGAATGTATGGTTCGATTCGAAATTGAAAAAAATGCATAAAATAAAATAGACTGTATAAAAAAATACTTGCAGAACCCTACTGCTTATCGTAAAAAAGTTGTACAAAGTTTTTAAGAATAAGTTTTGTTAATGTTTTACCCTCCACTAAGAGGAAATATTACAATAAAAAGTTTTAAGATGTAAAAGGTAATAGTAATGGTGCTTGGAAAGTTATACAAATCTTATTGGCAAGAAGAAATTAAATATTAATGGTAATATTAAATTCAAATACAGGGTGGCCCAATAAAAACGAAACGGGGCAATTCCCAAAATAAAGTTTAAAATATACTATGTCCATTGGATAGGGTGTATTTTCAAATGAACAACGACACCAAGAACAGTAAATTTGGTCGAATAGTTTTTGTTTTATAGCGCTGTGAATAACAACATGTCAGGTCCCTTTTTTAGTCAGTTTTGAATAAGCCAGTGATTGGTACATCAATTCTTACGTTCGCTCTGGCTTTACATAGCGTGCAGCATCGCGCACTATTGTCAGTGTGCGCTCAGCCGTATGCCGATAGAATAGGTACGGTCGCACAGCGGTATTACGGGCAGGGAGTGCATAAACTGGCGACGACGAGGTGTAAAATGACAATGATTGTTAACTGACATGGTCTCACTCGCAGCGCCCTGAAATAAAAACTACACCACCAAAATTGCTGTTCATGGTGTCTCTTTTCATTTGAAAGGACAATCTATTCGATGGACATACACATTTGGGTAATTTCTTTTGGGAAGTGCCCCCGTTCCGTTTTTATTTGGGGGGACACCCTGCATAATAAAATTGATAATAAGTTTAATGAATATTTTGTTAATATTGGTAAATATATTTCTTAAAATATTGAAAACACAGTCATTAAATTTTGTTCATACTTAACCGGCTCCTATATTGATTCTTTATTTTAAAACCAATCACACAAAAGGAAATTATTGATATTGTTTTATCTTTTAAAAAAGGCAAATCTCCAGCTACGATTCAATTGATCCACAGGTGGTGAAGAAATCAATTCATATTTTATGTAAACCATTGTGTAATAATTTTAATCTCTTTTTTTTATGTGCATCATGTGTGCTGTAGTGATAGCAGAATGTATCAAATCACCGGGAACTATAATAATGATGCGCCAAAATCGTCAACATATCAGAACGTTAGCTATATAACAACGATTATTACAATTATTATTATCATTAGGTATGTCTTTGTTTCAAATGTAGTTTTTTACCAATTTATATGCTGTTTGCCAGTGTGTTGTTTTTTATAATATTGAATGTCATGTAACATGTATTATGTTTTACTGATGAATATTCGTGTCATTCAGTAATCTGCAATATTTCCGTGAATTTCTGTCCATAAGCGTACCTTCAATTTCATTTGCTATGCCTTTCACGTGATATATAAAGACACGTGGCTCAAAATATGATAATGCAGAATAGTATTGTGTAAACAGTTGTTAAATTATGTTTATCAGATATATGACTTCATGGATAAAGGCCCCGGGCCTTTTTTTCGTTTTATACAAAGACATATGAACTTGTTCATGCCTTTACGTTGCTGTGATACGTACAGCATATGGGGCTGAATGCAATTGTGATGAGAATTGTAGAAAATACAATTTTTGTTTGTCCTTACTCAAACATGAGGTAATGGTTAACCCTATATATTAGGGCAAAAAAATATTTGAAAGACAGTTGTGTATTTTGTGTGTACGATTTAACAAGAAAGCTATCATATTTTACCGCACATTTAAATACAAAAGTCAATTCCGTTTTACAGCCCAACAATCAGGAGGACATACAAACAGACGATAACCATAACCCAGACGCAGAATCAGGACACATGTTGCCCGAGGATCCTGATGAATCGACCATTTCATGCATTAAGGACACCATAGAGGAGTACAATAGAGATGCTGCTTCAACCACTCAACATATAAAGATATGCTACCTTCTTAACAAGGAATTCTCTGTCGACGAATTAAGTAAGTTATATGTTTACACTTTCATCTTAATGCATGTAATACAATTGATGTGTTCACGTTTTAAACAGGTCATTATATCTTTATTATATTCTGAATTTATCAAGCACAATTATTAACATAAAATATGAGATAACAATGTATGCAATAAAAACACGCCTTTGTAAGCATTATAAACATTTTATTTCGAAACGTTATATGCAATAGCGTGTTTTTGTTATTTTTGTTATAGCCCGTTTGTGCAAGATGAAGAAACGACAGGCAATTGAAACAAATTACCAGGCCGAGATCGAACAGATGTATAGACGAGGTAGGGACGGGTTAGGAGTTCATATTCTACGAAATGGCCAGTCATCTGATGCGGCGAGAGACGAATCGTAATCTACGATTTAAACACGTCCACTATTTACAGGGAATCAAGCATGGTGCCAAGCGCTTAAAGTGACCGTCTCCATTTTTAACCAATGTTTTAATACATGAACTTTAATAAATGTATTCGTTCATGTAACCTATAGGTTTTACAAAAATCCAGTAACTTAATACAATTTGTAGTTGTAATGATAGTAACCTTGATAAGAGGGCGCTCTCTAAAGAAATTTAATGGTTTCAACCATTTGTTATACAAAATAGTGTTTGTGATGTTATTAAATAATGATTAAAAAGAGAGATCAACAAAATTCATTTAAAAACCTCTTTTGTACGCATCGTCGTTTCTGAGGAAATCATCGAATAAATATGGGCCCAAGATTTAGTTCGATTGCATATACGAGCGTATGTATTTATATTTCTTCCGCTCTTAAACCGAGTTTTATCCAATAAAGTTAATTATGTCTTTATAATGTCATAATCTCGCACAAAATATTTTCTCAAAATTAAAATACACCTTAAATATTTATGTTTGCATGTATATGTCAACAAATAATGTAAGGTATGGAAACATAGGGTGACATATCTGCTCTTTTGACATTTAAGCCAATTGATAGTACTGAGAAATTCCCCATACACAAACAAAAATGACACAAAAAACAACTATGTGAAAGTAAATTCCTAAACAGCGTTGATAGAAAAAGACGCTACCGAACTAGGTGATTAGTGAAATCACACAATCAGTCTGAAATCAGTTCTGTGTTTATTTTTATGGATTTTTTCCGGCAGAATCTATTATACTAGACATCAACTGTGGAATAATTGCCACAGTACTTTGCATTATTTAGGTCCTTTAAAAGGGTAGTTAAGTTTTTGTAGAAAGGGCGCTGTACAACACAACTTTTCCTTCCCTGGGGTAATGAATAACCGAGTGTCAAATTTGAAAGACCATGCAATTTTTATGGCAGCATTAACTTTTCTTTGGTCAAAATCGACCCCAAAATGGCTAAAATAACAATAAATCATCTGATAATTATTTTGGGAACTGTATCAACAAAATTATAAAAAAAGCTTTTTTAAAATAGTTGTTCATCTGTGTTATCATTATTTCAACAAAACATTGCATGCATACTTTTGTATGACAATGGTTGAAACTGATGCCTTTTTAGAAAAGCGTCATCCTGTGTCTAAATGGCTCTTTTTGAATGATAACAGGCTTTTTAATTAGTCGTTTGTAATGTTGATAACATTTCGAGCATGGTGGAGTAATAATAATTCGCAAATAAGTCGTGCGTGCTCCGTTTTTTAATGACACATCTAGAGTTTAATTCCACATTCCACCAGCTGGTCATAAAGTGAGGCGAAACTAGTTTACTATAAACTTAAAACGTTTGATTAAACATATAAGATTTATAAATAATATTCGTCATACTAAACAGTAATATCAATACGTATATCAAAACAATGGTATGACACTTTATACAACAACGACTCTGACTTTTGAACTCACGATTAATGCACTTTTTCTACATTTAATTTAAAATGATTATCCGCAATTTACAAATCGTCCTCATATTTTCCAGTGGATCCCCGTGAGCGTCTGCAGCAGTAAAAAAAATTCTACTTTTGTAAAGCTAACAATGTCATTACAAAAACAAAAAAGATTTGTGTTGCTTTCATGTTAACATGCTAAACCGAGTTTTGATTTGTTTGTTTATGACTTGACGGTGTTTTTTTTTTCTTCAAAGTATTGTTTAATGTAGCCTTATCATAAATGTTGCCTTCACATTCTGTTTGCATTGCATTTATGAAATAACCGTTTTTCAAACGTAATGTGTCCTTTTATTTAATGTGGTAGAAATCATATTGGATGCACTGATCACTAAACAGATAGTTCGGAGGTCAGATGTCAGATCTGTTATTGTATGTATACGGGTCCGTGTCATGGTCTATATGCTACTTAGAATCGTAGATTATTCATATAGCGACTAATGCATAACAACCTCTAAACACTTATGATGTTGCTACTAAACTAGTAAAGTTGAAGAAACTATAAATTACACAAAAAAGTACTAACAGTGCATATTAAACAGTTAACTATTCTATTTAAACTGTTTTATCATTGGTGTTGGTATTGTTATTAAATGTACACCGGTCTAGTAATCCGGAGGTCTTGGGTTCGAATCCAGTTGGAATCCCATTTTCCTTTGCTCATTTCTAAACTAAATGTACATACGATAACATGTGAAGCAGAATGATACATACTGACAATACTTTCCTATTTCAGAATCTAATTTGAGTGTACCTTAAGAATCAGTGGCGTAACAGTCGGGGGGCAGGGGGGCAGGCTGTCACCCCTGAGAGCTTTGACCGGGAAAAAAAACCTTGAAAATCATGCTAAATCAGCCCTTTTTTGCCTGCCGACAGGGACATTTTCACCCTCAACAGGGAAAACTGCCTCAAAACCACCTCTAACCGGGAAAAACTGCCTCAAAACCGGAAAATTGCCCCCTCTGACAAGTGACCCCTGTTTCGCCCCTGTTAAGAATATGATAAAGATCGTCATGTTGCGTAAAGGGACTTGGTTCGACAATCTACTTCAAAATATTATATGTTGCTATTTCAAAGATTACATAATAGAGTGGTTAAATAACAATGAAAATACATCCCTTTTATATTGTATCTACACAGCGTAATATTGACGGTCTGGCAGGACTTTCCTGAAATACGTTATGAGAAAAAAACATGTACATATTGATCTATACAATGTTACACAAATTCAATTAGACGTTTACATGCTCGATTATTATCTAAATGACAAGGTCCAAGTACTTTAATTTGTTTGCCTATTTACTCCTATTTACTTATCATACACAGTTTGATTTCGCTTAACTAGTTATATGGTAGTTAGAAAAACAATATCAACATTTATTTTTAAATATTAATCCATGGTAGAGTAAGCATATATTTAAGGGGAAATAGTCATATTTTAATATTCGCAAAAGTAATATTATCATTGAAGTTTATTTAGTATTGAACACTCTCGTATTGCACTGATATACAATTACAATCCATTCATTTAACTACATGTGAAATCACATAATAATAATAGATGGAATATCAAACAGCAATATTTTCAAAAAAACAGAATTAATGCAGAAGGACACATGTGTGGCTGTTTCAACAACAATCATGTACAGGCAACCGCAAATTCTTGTTTACTTTTGAAATGGGTAACTTTGTCTGTCATCTGTGCGCTTTCAACCATGAGCAGATGGAAATCTCTGAGTTTCAGACCAAATTTGTTATGAATTTGAAATATTATCATGTCATTATAAACATTTATAACCGGTGTATAATAACGTGAATTGTTGCATGTAAATTACAAACACGCTATGTGTTACCATGTATTCATTCATTCATTATGTAAATATGATTTGTATGCACTATCTACAGTCGATTTATGTATACTTCATATTGCGTTTGTGACCCCACAGAAGAACGGGGGGTTTCGCAACAATTCTGTATAATTGACAAAATCGCCCGTTAAGTATTTAGAAGGCATGTACAATTTTGGTATAAATATTGTAATTTTGGGAAATATATCATGCAATATTAGGGCACGATATCATAATAGGGCAATCTCGTATGACATTTTGGCAAAATTATATCATATTCGGGCAAACATCTAGCCATCTTCCGCGTATTCATGATATTTTGGGAAAACGTATATTGTTACTTTGATTTTTCTTAATGATTGTTTGCTAAAATAGGGAAATAAGATATTCTGGCCTAAAAAAAAAAAAAAAAAAAAAGCAGCGCCGACGAGAATGTGCCTCCAAGACGACTACGTTTGCATGCATGTACTTTGTAATGTTGTTTGGTGTGTTTACTTTCAACTTTGGTTTGCTTACTCTAGATTCTACATTGTCATTCAACACATGATTTTTCTTAGTAATATGCAATCTTAATTTCAGTTCCATCTAAATTGTCTTATGTGCATACATACGCTAGTCAAATGTAAATAATATTGTAGCATCATTTTTACACGGCCACGATCATATCATCATCGGGCAATGTGTGTGGAATTCCGGTAAAATTATAGTATTCGGAAAAGCATTGAGCCGTATTTCATGTACAATTCATACCATTTTTGCATTAATTTACTTTGTAATGTCTTTTTTTAACTTTCCACCGTGTTTGCTTTGTAGTAATGCGTTACACACATTGGGCTATTCCAGATAATACCCCCCCCCCCCCATAGAGGGTAATTTTTTTCCCCATAAAAAAGATGGAATTCCAAAACAGGTTTGAGAAAAATGTCTGGAATTCCAAGGGTTGTTGACAAAAATATCCTGGAATTCCAAAACAATTCCGATAAAAAAGTCTGGAATTCCAACCTAACAGGGCGCTGATCAGGGATGAGGGCTATCTAGGAATTCCAACAAAAAAGCTTCAAAAGTTTGTAATTCCAGGTGTGGTCACGTAAAAAAAAGTCTGGAATTCCAGCACCCTCTATAAGGGAAAAGCTGGAATTCCAGTGGTGTGGTTATGTAAAAAAAAAAGTCTGGAATTCCAGTACCCTCTATAGGTGGGGGGTTGGATATTATCTGGAATAGCCTATATACATGCGTTTCATATACATTGTCATTCAAAATGTTTATTATAAATTAGTTTCAATATGTAAACTTATTTTAAACTGCATCTTATTGCGTATTTATTGACTAGTTAAACTTATAATTGCCTGCAAAGTGAATGTAAGTTAAAATGTTTAAATTTAAAGTACAATACATGTATATTTAGTTTAGGTAGCTCAGTTGACATGTGCAACACAACTGATGAATGATTGAAACAAGTGTATTGTTGCTGTATGATATATCTATTGGGTATTGTTACAAATTCAAATTCAATTGGCATTATATTGCCAAATAATGAACACATAATTAGTGCAAAGTGATATCTAATAACTGATTGCAATAACTTCTTAAACGGTAAAGACTATTCAGTTGATAGTTTTACAACTTAAAACTTCAATCATAAATATTATTTTAAAGAACGTAGAATTGTATACAAACGAAACCTATCCCATATTCCCGTGCCTATGGTAAATACGAAGACAACTAGGTATGAGGGAACCATTATACATGTAATTCCAATTTGGTTCTGAGAATTTGGACAATTTTTCTTGATTTCATTCATTACCCATATATATTTGTACATTATCATTCAAAATGGTATCCTAGAACACAGTGGCGTAGCGAGGGTCAACTGATTGGGGGGGCACACCAATATTTTACCAAGGTGGGGGCACATATTTTACCAAGGAGGGGGTGTTTGACCCAATGACGATGCGGAGCATCGCCTATGAGCCGCGAAGCGGCGAAAAAAATTTGCGTTTTTCGTGTTATTTTGCCAAGGAGGGGAGGGTGTTTGAGGGTGTCTATGAGCCGCGAAGCGGCGAAAAAAAATTAACGTTTTTTTTTCGTGTCTTTTGACAGCTTAGCAGAAAAGTTTGAGGTTTTAGCATTTTTTTGGCAGCCCAAGCCGCGAGGCGGCGTAATTTTTGACGTTTTTGTTTTTGTTTAAACCCCCTAACCCCCTAAAAGGACGGAATTGACCGACAGATATATTTTAAGATTATTTTATTTTCTGTGCCGATGTGCTGTAGATGACGTTTTAATAAATTTCGTTTGTGGTGTGCG
>JAUELG010074669.1:0-10961 GCA_031471515.1 Dendraster excentricus | reverse complement strand
TTATTTTTTGAAAAAAATATCTAATTATTTGGGCCCCAAATAATTATAAGATCAAATACATTTATTGATATTTCAGCTGTTTCAAGGTCGATTTCTTCCAAATAAAGTTTATTCTGCCATTAAAATTGCATGTTCTTTCGAATTTGACACTCAGTTTTACATTACCTCACAAAAAAAATTGTGATGTGCAGCGCCCTCTCTACCAAAACTAAACTACCCCTTTAAAGAACATTCTCTAGGGGTATGAAACTATTAAGTGAAAAGAAAAGAAAGAAACTTTTTCTTTCATTCTATGCAAATCTTAAGTAAAATTACAGAACCATGTAATGATACTTGTTTGGTAAGTGGTGATAATTAATTTTTGCATTGTTACGGAACCCCTTTAAATAACATTCTCTAGGGGTATGAAACTATTAAGTGAAAAGAAAAGAGAGAAACTTTTTCTTTCATTCTATGCAAATCTTAAGTAAAATTACAGAATCATATAATGATACTGGTTTGGTAAGTGGTGGTAATTAATTGCTGCATTGTTAAGGATCTACACAAACCTTTGCAAAATGTTGAGTATCTATTTGTCATCGATATCACACAACGGTACCAAAACATTATTACTGTATGTGTTCTTTTTTGCCTGGTTTATTCTGGTGTAAATTCTCTTGCCAGTAAGTCCATTTCCATTTTTATTTTACAGGAGGTATAGTGAAGAGCAAAAAGCAGCGTTCTCTGAGCTTCAGAAGCGAGCTTACCGGGATAAGAACATCATGGTCGGGTAAGCAAGAAAGTTTTGTCTTCAAATTGAGAGCTTTTTCAAGCAATGATAATAAAAATGATTAAAATACATGATATCTATATAGCAATCATACTGATGTTTCTAAGGCGCATTAGTAATTAATCAAATTATATCCCTCATGAGATTGTTTTACCATTGAATTTGACAAACAATATTTTGGACAACAGCGGGCAACAACGTGCAGTGAGTGACCGGGCTTGTTAATAAAAATTAACACTAAAAGTTTGTTACGCACTCGTCCCATAGATCATGTGTTTTAGCAAAATGCACAGTACTCTATGGCGCACACGTTCTAGTCATGTGGTTGCCCTTGTTAATAAAAATGTACACATATCTAGGTCAGTCAGAGGAAGACCTCGGCTTCCCTTTGGGTAATAATCATTTTGAGCCCACCTCGGTAAAAAATTTGACTATCACAAGAAACACATTTGTTAGTTGTTTATACTGATGCGTCTTAATTTTTCTCTGCAGAGTGATACTAGACGCAGAGGAGAGGGACTTGGAAGAGTGCGCTATCAGACCCGATGCTTAGTTTTAAATTAAATTCTCTCTTTTTTTCTCACCAAATAAGTGCATAATTGTAACTGGAACTTGTTCTTAATCAATTAATGTTTTCTTTTTTCACAGAGTTATTCTGAATGCAGAGGAGAAGAGCCTGGAAGATTCACTATCAGATGCGATGCTAGACAGCACATTGAGTTCCCTCACTCCACCCACCACACCCATCACAAGACCCAGCCATAGGCCTGGCATCTTGCAAAGTAGAAGTAAGCCTTTTAATGCCTCAAATTAACAAAACTCACAATAGTCATTATAGAAAATAAGAAAAAAAAAAAAAAAAAGCGAACAAATAGAAACATACACATATTCATTATGGTACACTTTTAATTTTGTAATAAATGGGGAATATTAATGAAGGAAATTTAGTTTTAAAAAGAAAACAAATTTAAATCATATTGTTGGATACTTTGTTAGAGAGCTAATTGAATTCCCTCTTCCTATCCATCTTTGTTATGTGGGTAGAGTGACATATAGAAACACATGATAAAAATATAAAGAAACAGGAACACTTAATATGATGATGCCCTGTTTTACAGTAATAATTGGGTAATGTGATGAAAGTATACTGTCATATTTGTTGCTTAACACTTCCCAAAGTTCATGGGTGACTTTCCGATTGGTCGACTAGAAATTTCTAAATTTTGGGGCTTCGGATTATAATTTTGGTTCCGGGTGTGAATAAGGGATAAGGGGTGGTCACATTGAACACGATTCCGCACGACTAGACCCGCAAATGCAGTACGCATCGGAACAAATCTATGGCAAGCCGTTGGAACCCTAAAAAGGCCACGCAAATTATGCTCTTGGACACAGTGCGGCAAATTGCCGTAAAAATGTGCACGCATGTTAAGTGAAGTGTATAGAATACAGTAATTTCTTACCATTGATTCGTACTAATGCGTACAGCATTCACGGGTATTGTTCTGCTGTTGCTCGCATTCACTGGTTTCCACTCGCTCCTGCTCGTATGAAATTTGACCTTGCGTTTGCTTGCGAGAGTTTAGAAAATTTTAAAACTATCAAGTGACATACGCAGGCCTTTGCGATAGTGTGCGTATTGAGTATGTAGTGAGCTCGCATCATTGCGCTGTACTGGGTTTATCTGCGTATGTCTGCGTTCGAGCAATACGCAGCAATACGCAAGCCCAATTCGCAAAGGTGTGACCTAGGCATTAGGGTTAGATTTTGGGTTGGGGATCGTGCTTGGGATTGGGGATATTGAAGTTGAAGGCATCGGAGATTATATCAAAATGAGCTGTATACCAACTGAGTGTAGACCAAGTGAACCTAGTACTTAAAGTCCACCGACCACACAAAAGGCCTGGGAATTTGCAAAGTATAAGTAAATATTGAAGCACAAAACATAGAGCCTGGATACTTGATTTTTATTTCTCTACTTTATCTTCAACATCGAATTACAAAACAATTACAAAAGTTGTTGTTGAAGTTAAATACAGATCTTACAGATTGCAACATGATTATTTCCCAGGCCAAATAAAGGTTAAAGCGGGTATGTAGGAGGCAGTGCATGGTTAGTTGGTAGCTGGGTATATTGATACATATATGTGAATGGCTATAACAAAACTCTGCACTTGTCAGTAATTCATGTTAACAAATAAATGGGCATTTTAATTGCATGATTGTAAAATGGAAACAATCATATCTCATGACCAATTTGTTAGAACAAAGCATCAAATGAAAGCTTGTGATAAGACCTTTATAATGGTATAAATATCTACATTTTAATTTTTACTGATAAGTGCAGGGTTTTGCTATAGCCGTTGACATATATCTATAAGACTTGTTGAAATTTTAAAATGAACAATAAAAAAGGGGATATGCCATGAGCCTACCATTCCAGGTCCTTATTTTCACTGAAGAAAGACAAACAAACCCCAAACCATGTGAGAGGAAACATGTGGTTATCTTATCAGTCCAGGCATGTGACAGAAACTAAAATAAGGATGTCATAAGTCATTTATTTTTACAAACAAGTCGGGCAGTGTGTTTACATATATGTGTGGAATTTAGAATTTAAAGTTTTGTCTCCCGAGCTGATGGTGTTCCATAATATTTGCTGTTTTGTTTTCTTCATAAACCAACTATAAAACCCTAGATACGGCCTAGCCCAATCTTTTACTGTGAAAAAGAAAACCATGACTGATAAACCCGCAAAACAGATGATGCAGGAGAATTATTTTTGATTAGCATTTTAAACCCTGAGGGAACCTTTCATGATTTTCCCCGACAACAAAGTCAAAAACTGTTATATCATCTGGCTAAATCTGGGGGCTAATACATATTTATTTGTTGAAACTGAAATTGATTAAAAACAACATACGGTGAGTGTACTTTGTCACATACTTTTAGCTCTCACTGTGACGTTTTGGAGGAGGTGTCATATCTGTCTGGCAGTGGTGTCATACCAAAATGACACCCAGCGTGTTCAGCCAATCACTGTCTTGTATTTTACAAAGTCAGATAACATATCATTATATCACTATGAATGTTCATCTGTATTGGTAGTAAATTTGAATTTGATTAGACTGGATGACAGCCGAAAATTTTGGAGGCAAATATGTGTATTGTGATCAAAAGTTTAATCAAATTCAAACATATCATTATATTGTGTCCACAGATGATGACATGGTTGCTTCATCACTGCCCACCTCACGAGCGCCATTCGGAAATTTCAATGCGTCCATACCTAGGAGTAGACCGATCCCACAAATAGCTCACAGACACATGGTAAGAACTAGACGCAGAATGATTTTCCTCTTCAAATTTCAGTCAATGGATAAATATTTCTAATTAAAATCTGTACATTTCTATTGAAGTAAACTGAATATTTTTATGCCTCCGCAACAAAGTTGTCGGAGGCATTATGTTTTCGGGTTGTCCGTCCGTCCGTACGTCCATCTATATGTCCGTCCATCCGTCCGTACGTCCCGTTCTCGTGATCGCGTTATCTCAAGAACTAATTGGTGGATTCTTACCAAGCTTGGTATATGTATGTATCTTGGGGAGCCAATGATCCGATTAGATTATGGGGTCATGAGGTCAAAGGTCAAGGTCCATCGAGTCTTTGCATAGCAGTCAAGCAAAAATGCATGGCTAATTGCAATGCAATACCTGGAATACTATTCCCTGGCAGTGCATTCAGGGAGTGCATACCTCAGTCAACATTTTAATTTTGATGGGTTCTAATCTAGGTGAACATGAAGCTTCTGCAAACAATTGGTTGAGATAACTTTGACATTCATATAAACAAAATAAAAGCATGGGACAGGTTTTGGTTTTTAAGATGTCCATTTTGTTCAAAAGATATTAACAATTGAAGTGTTAAGTTTATGGGACAATTTAAGCTGGTACAAAGTAAGTAAAATAAGTAAGTGATTGTCACTTTGCATTTTTTGCTCTGGCGGAAAAACCTCAAATTAACGTGCAACTTTCACTCATTACTTTGTGAACACACCAATACACATTTTTTGTAAGTAACTCATCAACTTTTTGTATTTGTCAAAAAAGCTACTAAATCCCTTTAATATTATTTTCTTTCTTATTACAGCCCAGCAGCATGGCAAGATCAATGCCAGCACACGCACATCACAGCCACATCAACAGGAGCTCAGACGCTGATCGTAAGTGATTATTCTCTGGAATTCTTTCACGGTGATAACAATGATAGCAAATTTCAATTTGATAGTGCCTGAACTATTTAGGCAAGCCTATTTCATTAAAACCACAAATATTATTTCGAATTCTTTCACAGTGATAAGATTGATAACAAATTACAATTATATAACATGTGTCACAGAACTGCTAAGTCTCCCTGATTTAACAGGAGACTCCCTGAAAATAGACCAAAATAACTGCATGAGATTTTATCCATCACCCAATCTCCACGATTATTGAAAGATCATTGCATTTGATAGACATCACCCCAATTTCTGATAAAATTGCCCTCAATCTTCTTGATTGTTGATTTGAATGTTGGTAGCTCTGGTGTGAACTATATACACTCAAGCCTGTGCTAGTTCTCACCCGTTCATGGTAGAGAACATAAATTCTGACTCCCTATGGAACACTTTACATGTAAGTGAACTTTAGAGGATGTTCTAAGACGCTTTCTGTACCTCAATGATTGCAATACCATGCAAAAACCACATTTAGTACTCTTTATTGTTTTTACTTTTTCCTGAAATTAGAACTAGTTAGTATCTGTAAATTTAGCTTCACATATATATGGTTTCAACATGCAAAATGGTATACAGATCGCAGTTCATTGTTCATTTGTCTGAGGACTGGTGCAATGATATGATTGTAAATCGATTTTAGATGATAATCAAATTAGACGCCATTTAAATCAAGTATATTGATATTATTATTTGAGCCAACAGTGTACATTCTCTGATAAAATGATTGTAGATAATTCTTTATATTAACTCCTTGACCACAGGAACCAAGTGGGCTATGTACAAAGTCTACGGAAATTTCAAGAACTCGTATGGAATGGGTTATATTAGTGAAGTATTCCTTGGATCTCAACCAATATTCTAATTGACCTTTATTTTACTTTCATCCCTTGCAGCCATGTTTGATCTAGAGGGCTTCACTCAAGATGATGAACCTTTCTTCGAGTCCGACGAAAGCAGCACAGATGGTAAGAAATATTTAAAATAATTTTCTGCCCTGAATTCTCATCAGTGGCTCAACTTTTGCCCGGTGCAAAAGACAAAGACTACCAGTAACACCAGCAGACCTTTTGTCTTGTAACTATGGTCCCTGGAGATATTCTAACGAGTTCTTTCATTATCCAGTCAATCCCTTGAGAGCTGCTTATATGCTTCAGGACAATGGGCCCTTTGAAATTCAGTCATAGTGTAACCGGTCAACAGCAATACAATTTCCAGGATGATCCAGGACGCAATTTGGCCGATCACCGACTATACTATGACTGAATTTCAAAGGGACCATCGCCATGATGCATATAATCAGAACTCAAGGGATTGACTGGATAATGAAAGAAAACAATCAGTATAACTCCAGGGACCAATAGTGACAACACAATAGGTCTGCAGGTGCTAAATGGTTTAATTGGTTACCTACAGTCTCTCTCTTTTTAAGTCGAACCACTGATGAGAATACGTGCCATTATGTTTTGGGGTTGTCTGTCCTCTGCCCCCTCCCTCCATACATACATTGATTCTCGCAATTCATTCTCACAATATCTTTAGAACTGATTGATTGGTCAATTTCATACTTGATATGGATGTCAATATTGCGATGACGGTGATGTGATTTGATTTGGGGTTTATGGGGTCAAAGGTAAAATGTCACAGGGCTTGCTATATGCAAGCAATAGCTTGTAAATTCAATACGCCCATTCTCACTGGTGCAAATAATCTTGATTCAAGTTTAAAAATTTTTGCCGTGTGGACGTACAATTTTGAAAATAAATGCGACATGGATCGTGATGCAAATCACGATGAGTTCTGCGATTTCTCGGAAATCATCACGATTATTTGGATTTATCATGATTATAAGCATGCGCTGTGTGTGTGAATGGTCAACAGAAAAATAATTTCAAAATTCTGATTGCGACGCAAATCGCACGAATTAAGCCAGTGAGTATGGGCTTATTATCTCAACAACTGGTTGACGGATTACAGTCCAACTTGGTTCCCGTGAACTGTGGTCATCTAATGAAATCAATATTTTTTCTTGCTTCAGATAACTCGCTAAACGAAGAAAATATGGCTGCGCCATTATCGAAGGAACATGCAGAATTTGCCACATCCCTACCCATCTCCATGCCACTGTGGAAGAAGCCAGAATTGCATGACTTCGAAGAGGGAGATTCGATGGATGAAAAGGTACGATTTGTTTGGAAAAATTTGAACATATTAATACAAATCTAATATATTATGTTCATTTTAACCCGTTGAGGACTGGTCCCGAAATATTTCGGGTTTGAATCTATGGAAAATGCGTGTTATACCAAAATCAATGCGTCCTCAACAGGTTAAAGGGTAGTTTAGGGATGAAAGAAAACCTCTTTATGTTTGTACGAGGAGAACTTGCTGAATTCCCCACATCCATACCCATCTCAATGCCACTGTGGAAGAAACCGGAGTTGCACGACTTTGAAGAGGGAGATTGGATGGATGAAAAGGTAGGATTTGTTGGAAGAAAAAGTTACATTTTAATTGAGATCTAATAAACTTTGTCCTTTTTAGAATGTAGTTAAGACCTTAGAGAAAAAGAAAACCCTCTATCTGTGAATAAAATGGAAGTTTGCTGAAAATGCTACATACTTTCCATCTCTATGCCTCAATGGAAATAGCCAGAGATGCCTGATTTTGAAAAGGGGGACTCTATGGATGAAAAGGTAGGATTTATTTATTAAAATTGGAACATTTTGATCTAAAATGAATAAAAAATCTAAATAAATTATGCCTATTCTTAGAGGTTAGTTGGGAAGGTTAGGGATAAAAGAAAGCACAGCATATATTAATAAGAGAAGAACTTGCTGAATATCCACATATCTTCCAATCTCCATGCAAATGTGACCAAGGCCAGAGATGCATGCATTCGCAGAGGGAGACTCATGTATGAAAAGTTAAAAGGGAATTTTTTTTTGAAAGGGACCATTATAATTTTCATTTTATCATGCATGTTGTCTTGTTAAGTCTGGGGTAGAAAGTAATATTCTGTCCACTAGTAACTGGAGAATTTATGGAAAGTGCAACTTTCCTGATCATGTCAATGGCAATGTAGAAAAGGGACACCTAATGTGCCAAAATATACCGCTTCAGGAATGCATGCAAATAATATGCTTATGACATCAGACCAGACAAAAAAATTCACGGGGGCGACGGGGCGATTCGCCCTCGTAACGCCCCCGTGAGCATGGGCACGAGGGCGAAAAAAAAAAAGCAGTGAAAATGATAAAAAAAAAAAAAGAGCCCCGTGAGCCTGAAAATAGCCCTCGTGGATAATTTCACGAGGGTGTTTTTATTCTTCAAAAACGCCCCCGTGAAAAAAAAAGTATTTTTGGGGTTGCATCAGACTCTCTGTCTGCAAGCTGGACAAGAGTAGCTACGCCCGGCAGGCTAGCTTGCCAGACTTAGTTAATATTGTTTACATTGACAACGAGGAGTCTGACATCATAGTACGCATATTATTTGCATAAAGGTACATTCCCAAAGCGGTCTATTGGCACAGGAACTTTTGAACATCCTTAAATGCACATTTCTGTTCTTACTGGTTCCCCTATCAGGTGCCGATGCCAGAGCCAGAACGCATGATGGCGAGCATGAGGGCAATGTCACACAGCGTCCAGGACGGAACAGAGATGTTCGGTGATCTGCCAAGGCCGCGTCTCAACACCGTCGGCGAAACGACCATCGTGAAGAAGAGCGGTCGACGCAAGTAGTGAATCATCAATCGTAAAGAAAGCCGTTAGCGCCTCAAAGAAAGGCGCTTGACACTTTTTGCAGTATGAAGTTGTTGCTTACTTTTTGCAGGATGAAGACGTAGCGAAGTATGGGCATCATTGCTTTTTAGCATTGTCAAGAAAAGCAGAATTCGCAAGTAGTGAATCATCAATTGTAAAGAAAGCAGTTAGCATGTTAAAGCGCCTCACAGATAGGCGCTTGATACTTTTTGCAGTCTGGAGATGTTGCTTACTTTCTGCAAGACGGAAAGTAAAATATGGGCGTTATTGCTTATAAGCATTGTCATGGCCATCGCGATTAGTAAATCGTTCATCTCAAAGAAAGGTGTTTGCAACTTGTTGCAGTTTGAAGACGTTGCTTACTTTTTGCAAGAGGGAAAGCGAAATATGGGCGTCATTGCTTTTTAAGGTCGTTTAAAAACGCAGCCGTCGCAAGTAGAGATTCATTCATCTCAAAGAAAGGTGTTTGCTACTTTTTGCATTCTGGAGACAATCTTCATGATGGCAAGTGACATTGCAAGCACTGGAGTCGTCCTTGGTTTTTTACCAATACCAAAAAAGGGCCATTGCAAGTAGTGAATCATTGAGCGTAAAGAAAGGTGTTAACTACTTTTCGCAAGACGGAAAGTAAAATATGGACATTGCTAAAAAATGATGTTGTCATTACTTTTGAGCATCGTCAGGAAAAGCGACCGTCGCAATTAGTGAATCATTAATTGTACAAAGAAGTGTTTGCTACTTTTAGTATATGGAGATGTTGCAAGATTGCAAGTGAAAGGGCGTTGCAAATAATGTGGTCATCATTGCTTGTAGCATGTGGAAACTTGTATTTTTTAGCAAGCCGGCACATTGACTTTTTGTAATCTGCCCCGGGCCAAGGCTCAGCCTAGTGGATGCACCTCGCATATTAAAAGGAGGGAAGCATCATAAAGGTGATAATAGCAGCATGAAAACTATATATTGTAATGTCTGAATTGTATATGCTTTTTTGTCCAGATTATGTTGTTTAATTGGTAAGTGTTGAATTTGCAAATTTGCCAAGAAAATGGCTGTTTGTAGGAAAGACATGCACTACGAGAATACATAATTGAAGTGATTTGCAATTTTCTCAAACCAAGTCCGGTAATTTGGTGAGGGAACCATTGTAAATCAAAATGGGAGTTGCAAATAAGGAGGTGTTGGTGTTTTGGCACAAGCAGATGAGCGTTATGCTGTCAGGACTTACTGTTGGGTATAATTGATGATAAAGCTTTAATTGTAATGAAAGAGAATAACATTATGTAACAGTAATGTAGTACTGATTCACGAATGACCACAAACCAAATGTTTTATGGAAAAAAAAAACAACAAAAAACAGTTTTTACATAATTGGAAGGTGGCATTCTGGCTGGAATGTTGCATGGTTTGAATACAAGACCCTGATTCATAAAACAATTCTTGTAAGTGTCCTATTATTGTAATTTCTATGGCGAAATATACACATATCCATGCTGATTTGGCTGTTGCTATAGTAGTTGCAATAATTTGTTTGTTGTAGGAAATGTTTTAAGAAACAGACTCTGTTTCTGGTTGGGGACTGGGAAAACTGTTAGTTGTTCACTATACGATTTGAAATATACTAAGGCCCCCCCAAAAAAAAAAAAAAAATAAATAAATAAAAATAAAACTGTTAGTAGCTCACTATATGATTTTAAAGTATACTAAGGCCAAATACAAAACAAAAACTTGTGTTTGATAACAGGCAACTAAAAATTAGGGTAGGTAGATAGGGGTTTTTTTCTCTCTTTTTTTCAGAATTTGCATAAATACATGAAAAGCACATGTATAACATATATTTCAATTTGCAATTTATTTATTTAAAAAAAAAAATTTTTATACCAAAAATATTTACTAATCTGAAAAAAACTTTTAGGTCGGAGGTATTTTTAGAGTTCGGGCGGGTTATGCCAATCCAACAATTTATTTTTTCATGGCCTAAGCATGGAACTTTGCATGGTTTTATGAATATAGGTCCAGGAGTCTTGACACTCAAGCACTGAAAATACAAGTAAAGGAAAAAAGGTCTATTATGGAATAATTGTATCATTGGAAATGTTGTTCTTGTAATGGCAAAGTGTCTTGGTAAAGTATTCAAGATCAGCATGGCCTAGT
>JAUELG010074337.1:0-10965 GCA_031471515.1 Dendraster excentricus | reverse complement strand
ATTTCCATAGGATTTGTACACAAATCACAAAATTTAGCGATTTTCGGGCCGACGCTCACTTACAAAAGTTCGCGTAAATTTAGAACGGTATACCCGGTCGTCGTAAATTTGGTCTCAAAAGTTGCGCAACGCTTCAATGAAAATTCTCATGAAGTTGCGCGGCGATATCTGCGTGCGTTGCGGAATTATCGCGCGAAAACTCGATGGGGGGTGGAATCCACCCCCCCCCCCCCAGGCCTGGTTAGGGTTAAAACAACAAGCGCACTGAGTATTATACCATTTAAAAAGTTAAAAATATAAAGGGCAATGTGAATATCAGAATTTTCCTAGAAATGGCCGAATGTCTAAATTTACCAATGCATGCCAGAACATTGGCGGAGGCATACAAAAGTACCAACGTATGGCTCACCGACGCATGGACTGAAAAAAAAAATGATTTTCACATTTTCTTGCATAAACTTTAGTTTTCAGATTTATTTGCAGATAATTCTTATTGATCAACGATAAATGCCTGTGCACATTGTGCAGCATTAGTTCAAATTGTAAAATGGGCGCTAACAAATGTGAACATCAAACCTATGAGCCATGAATCAGTGAAAATCTTTTACATGCTAATTGACCAATCAAAATGCAGGGATTCTTCTACCCATTCAAATATTGAAAGAAGGCAAATTTCTTACCGACACAGTTGCCTTGAATCTCGGCGAACATTTCTTTGCAATCGCACTTGAACGATCTGTCAATGTTGACACACATGCTGTTGTTTTTTGGATCACAGTTATGTGTACCGTCCATGCATTCATTGATATCTATTTAAGGAAACGATTATATTATTGAATATCATTATCAGTATAATATTCACACGTATGGCATAGTTCATGCTTAATTATATTAATTTTGTGATAGTCTTTTAATAAAGATACACAGAAAGTATAGATAATTATATAATTTGTATTTTACATGTGAGTAAATAATTGCTTTCCCAACATCGACGGTAAAATCCTGTATTCAAAAGGTACCAACACCCAATGTTAACATTAACAATATAATCAACATATTGAGCAGTCCTTTCCACTGCAGAACTCACGAAAATGTTTCTGGAAAAGAAATGAAGTAAACAAAAAATATCATGATACTAAAACATGTATGTGTGCCTCTACGTAAGAAGACTACTTTTTGTCAAGTACAAATGCATGGACTTTGATTCAATTGTTTCCAAACATTGGACATCTATTTGATGTCAGACGATGAAAAAACACATACACTTTTGTCTTGTTCTTTGCCTGGTAGTCCATTTTAATACAGGTACTTCTTTAAATCTACTAAAGATTCCGACTTTACCAAAGGTAATCCATACTACACGTAACTTTTGGAATGTATGCGTTATAAATTTAGTTCTATCAGAGTAGTTTGTGTCTTATGTGTATTATGTCTGATGAGTCATGTGTAAATAATTATTTCAAGGTACATGAGGATCAAAGCACAAAGAGTCATGAGTGAAAATGCAGAAGGAATATAACTGCAGTCATTGCATTGAATTTCTACAGAGTTGAAATTCTTCGTAAGAGAATTTCAATTTAATCATACACATCCTTTAGTAAAATATAATATTAAACAACCTCTTTTCCAAACTTATGTTTATGTAGTAATACAAATAATAAGGTATATGTATATGAGAACCTTGAAAGTTGTAAGTACAATTAATTGGTATAGTACAGGGACCGCATAATAAATTTGAAAGTGGGGGGGGGGGGGGCTGACCACATTTGAACTGTAAAGTATTTCTTTATTTTATGCTTATGTATTTCTTTGTTTTTAGTCAAAAAAGTGTGTGTGTGGGGGGGGGGGGCTGCAGCCCCCCAGCTCCCCCGGTTCCGCGGTCCCTGTAGTACATTGTAGACCACTTACAAAAAAGTGTAAATAAAATTACCTTCGCAAGTTTTGGGATTAACGTTGACATATCCAGACGAGCAGTTGCATGTATAATCTCCTTCAGTGTTGACGCAACTTGATATGCCAACCGGACAAGAGTTTACTACACTGCTCGAGCATTCATCAAAGTCTGTAACAGAAAGCATGAAGAAAACACAGATACTTAATGAAACTGACTAGATGAAAATTAAGCTCCTTTAACATGAGCGAGGAAAACTAATTTTAGAAAGTAAGTAAAACCATTTTCTCAGTTACGGGCAATAAGGGAATAACTTCCTCCCTTCCCCAACCATTACATGACTCAAACCATTGGTCTCGCGGCCACGATCGTTTTCGGTTATTTTTTTTTATACAAATTTGGCACCCCGTTGAAAAAGCCTGTACCTACCAATGCATGTCCCATTACTCTCCATGAAGCCTTGTTCGCAAGTACAGAAGGCAGAACCAATGGTATTACTGCAGTATGAGTTTGCCTGGCAGAAGTCAGTTAGAGCTGTACACTCATCGAGATCTGAAATCAATATTAGAAAATATACAAGTTTTAATAAGCATACAATACATTTCAGTCCAAAGTTCATTCACAGCAGCATACAGTACAACTTGAGTATGCTCAATTTGTTATGTGCCTCCTGCTGATAACTATCATGTATTTTTAAAATATATGCATTACCAAAACATTGAATGATCCAAAAATAAGAGAACATTCAAATGCAATCCAAGGGTTAAAGATGAACAAATAATACTGTCCTACCGCCACACGTGATGCCGTTCCCTTGGTAACCGGGGTTGCATGAGCAGTTGTATGACCCGGGAGTGTCGGTGCACATTGCCTCGCTGTGGCATAGATCTGGGATCTCCGCGCACTCATCAATGTTGACACAATCAACGAAAGGGTCGCCTCGAAAGCCAGAGTTACAGGTGCACACGAACGAACCAGTGGTATCATTACAAATTGCGTTTTCCGGGCAAGGGGAATGAGGATCACATTCATTGATATCTTCAAAGAGAAAACAACAATTATTACAATTATTCGAAAACATTCCTTTTCTTTATTCGTAAATGTTTATTTATTCATGTTTGTTGATGTTCTTGTGTTCATAAGGTACATTCAAGATCCATGTTTTTGTTTGTTTTACTTTGCATTCATTTGTTTAATAGTATATATCGTTTTGCCCGATAAACCCTTTTCATAGCATTTGTTATAATTGTTTTTAATATTTTATGAATAATCCACTGTTACAATGGGGATGATACTTTCAAGCCTAAATATGAAGTAAACTCAACATGTTACATTCTCTTATCTCTGACATACAAAAAGGATCACCAAGGGTACTTCATATTCGAAATTAAAAAAAATTAAAAAATGCCCATTTCATATTTTCATTTGAATGGATATGCCGAATGAACATACTAGCTTATGACTGATGAAAAATTATTCACCTTTTCATAATACTATTACAAATTATAACACCACTATTTACGATAATGATAACTACAACTGATAATTAATAACAATGAATTGTCCATACTTTGACAGGTGGTGCCGTTTCCTTCAAACCCTAGGTGACACGTGCAGGTATATGATCCGGGTGTATTGACACATACAGCATGCTGATCACATGGGTTGACTAGGCACTCGTTTATATCTATTAACAGACAGTTTACATTAGAAAGTAAAACAATTAAGAATGCATTTCCATTATATTTATATGTTCTCAGCAGTAGTATTATAACAAGTATGTTAATACATAACTTGTTATGTATTTATTAAAAGAGCGGCTGAGGTGAGTAGGGAGAGGAAGGGGGGGGGACGTGGCCAGCAAAACATAAAGAGATGTATATAAAGACAGGGATACTAATTTTCTTCTTAACATAGAAGAACATAAGATGTGCCCCATTTAGTTCCATAACGCTACAATAATGTGCTATTCCTAAAATTGTATCATATTTCATTAACCCCTTGCATGCAGGAATCTGATATGCACATAGTCTGCCTAATCTGCCTATCCACATTGAATCCGTCCTGACAGGTGTAAAAGGATGAACATCAGTGTTTCTACCGCGGTGTTACTTCACCAAATCACGTCCATACAGTACGCTTTGCCTAATTTGTGATCAAAATTATCATGAAACCATTGTCTAAAGAAACCTGGTAGGCTATGGTCAGCGTCTATGAGAAAGGCAGAATCTCAACTCGACCCCTTACTGGTGGTTTTCTTTCCCTAAACTGTGCTGCTGCTAATTTTGAATCATATCCTTCAAACAGTGTCTATGGGGATTTCAGACTTCCAAGTAAACATAATTAGATATAATTACTCACCGAAACAGATCTGCCCATCCCCACTGAATCCATCATGACATAGGCAAGTGAAGGAGCCATCAGTGTCTGTACAGGCAGTGTTATTTCCACACGGATAAGGAGTAGAATCCACGCACTCGTTTATGTCTGTTAAAGACAAAACAAAAATAACAACATTTATTGATTGTTGTCCAAGTAAATGTAAAAACAGACAGACAGTCCCGGTGGCCATCTGTCTATAGCAGGTAGTTGCCTAAAGTGGCAAGCAAAATTAATAACATGCTTGAAAATCAAAGTTCAAGTTTATTCTAATTTTAAACAAAAAAACGTACAATTCATCCACATAACAAAATGTACACAACTACAAAATTTGATATAACAATTGGAATTTTTCAAGAGACGTCACCTGTCTACAGAGGCATTTTTAATTTCCATTATTTGATCACTATACACAGGTATTTTACTGTATGTGGATAAGTAGACTCTTGGACTTGCTGTATTAGTGTTCAAAACTACAGTACATGTTTCCTCAGCATCGCTTCGGAAATATAGCTACATCTAGATCACCTTGGAAGCGATAGTTTGCCCCATCACCTTTACCAAGGGTAATTATTTGCTTATTAATTTGTGATCTAATTTGTCCACGTCTAGAAAAAAAAAGACTTACTAATGCAGGAGTCTGCTCCATAGGCTCTGCCATCGTACCCTGGGAGACATTGGCATTCATAGCTACCATCAGTATTGGTGCATTCTGCATTCTCGTCACAACTATCAGGATGTAATTCACACTCATTAACATCTGAAGAATAAAAACACATTAATATGTTATACATTGAGATTTAACAATAATGCAGATTAGCATAAAATGTTACAAATTGAGATTTATTCATGATTTAAAGTATATTAGCATGGAAATTAAAGTAACATTTAAATGTCTTGATCATGAAAAAATGTGTACATAAACAATTGTATTTACAGCCTGCATCAGTGTTTTGAACTGACATGACCTTTGTGACATAATGCTGCAATGTGTAAAATGGAGGTTTACTAATGCTAAGAAAGAAATACTGGTAATTCAAAACAAAAATAATAATTTGTTTAAGTTATAGTCCTTCCCGTGCCAATGTTGGCACATAAGGCGGCGCCTATCTCCGATTCATTAGCCCTTGGCCACACGTCTACTAAATGTAGAGATAGCTACAGAAGGGGGCCAGTCCTCTGGTAACTCGTGTGATTAACTTTCCCATCTCCAATTTATAAATCCTGAGCATCTGGCTAGAAGGCAGAAGGTACCATTTTTAAAGTCTTTGGTATGACCCGGTCTGGGTTCGAACCCGGAACATGAGGCGGACACTCTAATCACTAAGCCATCATGCTCGCTGTCTTAGTGGTTAAACCAAGATAAAAATTCTGCAACAATACTTAAGTTTATGAATAAATGTACATTTGTACATATATTTATACATACCATGTATCATAGCCCCCACAGTGTTAATTTAAAGGCCACCCTCTTGTCAGACGGTTCCTACATAAAAATGATCAACATCAGGAAAACACTCTCCTTTCTGTCCTGTCTCGTCAGTCATTATCTGGGATACTAACCTGCACAGTTTCTCTCGTTGTCTTCCAGGACATATCCCGAGTAACATGAACAAATGAAAGATCCTTCCGTGTTGTTACATATACCTTCGCAAGGGTTTGAGACTTCACATTCATCGACATCTGTTGGGAAAAGAGAAGACTTTTGAACAACTTCTGAACAGTACGTCATATCACTAATAGCACTATATGTATATGTATGTACGTCTTCGCACAGATATAGGCTACATTCAATTAATTGATTGGAATATTGACTACATAGAGCCTTCGCTGCTTGGAAAGAATTATATTTGATGAAATGTGTTATACTATATTATGAACATGAACATGGATTTTAGATAAGGCGTTTTGATGCTAGAGCAATTTTTCTGAGTCAATGTAGTTTCCAAAAATTGCTACTTTTTCGTCTCTAGCGATCCACTGAGCACTGATGCATTCTTTACTTGTGGCCTGTCATACAATTCGCTGGACAGAAGAACCGCATGGCTGCCCTCCGATCCCCATTTTATAACAAGGAAGACAATGAGCCGTACTATAACATACGGGGTTATCGAATCGCAACTTCGCGCTGTATTGTATGCCAAGCCTGGAGACGGTGGAGACGAGCAAGTAGCACATTTTAGAAACGACATTACCTCAGAAAAATGGCCCTAGCATCCAAACGCCTTACCCAAACTCCATGTTCATGGTATCATTTTGTTGGAAAAAGAACGTTCTATCTAATGATATAAAAAAGATAATGACATTTGGTTTTGTAGTGTTGAAGAAATTAACGATCGTAAGTGTTGCAACCTTTCTGGGTCACTCTGTATAGTGATGTCTTCCATTGTGAGTTATGGTGTTGCAGTTTGAAAGCAATGATGGATAGTAGTTGGTTGAGGACAAAGGTACATTTGAAGGGTATTACATTTAATACCACAACACAAAAAATACATTTTATATTAATCTATAAGTTAATTAGACCAAATCTAGTTAAAAGTTTCATCAGTAATATTACATGATTTTTGTTTAGATAGGACAATCTTAACAAGCAGAAAAGCAAGTATCCACATATATACAATTATTAATTACCTGCACAAGTAGAACTATTGACAAAATCAAATCCTGCCCGATCGCAGAAACATGTAGGAGTGCCGTTCACGAAAATACACAGTGTGTTTTCACCACATTCGGAAGCTGCAGTCACATTATCACAGCCCATATTTGTAATAACTGTAACAAAAACACAGGAACAAACAATTACGTTTATATGACAAAAACAAGGGACAGCTCTACACTTCACTTAGTGGGAGTGCCATGGAATATTAGTTCTGGCCTCTAATACCAAGGTTGTGGTTCCCATTTGTAGTGAATGTAAACAGAACAAACTACACATAGTTTTTAATTCACATTTTTCTGTTTAATAATCAGATGTTTTTTGTGAGCTACATTAGTTCGACTAATAACAACATATTTGCAATTTTTCAGAAACTATCATTTTTTTTCAATTGTATGTCCACTTTAATCGAAAACAATTTGATTTAGTATAAGGAGAAAAAGAGAAAAACAAAATGCTACAATCAAGCTTGTACCAAAAAGACAAGTTTAAATCTAAATCAACACCTCAATATAGTTAACTATGAAAGCAGTAGCATTACTAAATCCCTTATGATAAATAAAACTTACCTTCACAAGATTTGTTATCACTGCCAAGTGTAAAACCAACGTTGCATCCACATTTGAACCCTGGCACAAGGTTTTCACATTCCTGTGAGCAGTCGTGTGTTCTCAGCTCACATTCATTAATATCTAGTAAGAAAAAAAAGACAAGCGAATAAAGATCAACATTACATGTAATCTATTTCCGTGTGACATTTTATGCCATATCCAAAGTAATTTCACTTTAAGAAACCCCCCTGTGTTTGTACATGTAGCACCATCAGAGCACGGTAAGTATGCATCATTTCACAGTAAATTATTATTATACTATTATTATTTGATATACTGTGTGCAATTAAAATCAATTATTACTATAATGCTATGATTGTTGTGACTTCATTTTCATGGACAAATCTTAGCAATAGTTTCACATATTAAATTGATTTTCCCGTATTTGGACATTATTTTTGGATCCTTTTTGGAATATGAATTTGAATTGTGAAATTTCTGAAAACCAAGATCATGACGTCATAAATTACGTCACAGTCTGGATGGTACAGCACACTTTTTCTTGGAGTATGGAATGCCGACACCAAACAGTTGTATGAAATTTTTTTTTTGCCCAACTTAAAGATTTCTTTGTACACAATTGCGTTATGTCAAACAAGGCACATATTCAAAGCCATACACATAAATCAAATACAGGATTTCACCATATCTTATCCATGAGATAAGTCTTACCATCACACATCAAGCCATTTCCTTGGTAGAACTCATTGCATGTACACATGAAGGAACCATCAGTATTGGTACACATAGCATTGTCAGAGCAGGGCTTCTTCTCACACTCATCAACATCTTAATTTGAAGGATTTTAAAAGGAAGAAAACATACAATTGAAAGTGATAGCGATACATAATTGATAGTAATAAAAATGCAAACAAATATAGTTATTGTTAAAGAATAATCAATGGACATTCTGTACATCAAAATGTATGCATTGGAAATACACAAAAGATTTAAAATACAATGTGAAGCATTTAACGTAGTACTTACAGAATAACGGTGAGTATTCAAAGTACTAAAACAAGATTGTCCTTTTTTAACAATAATATATATAAATATATAAATATTATTCAACCTAAAATATAATCATTTGAATAAAGTGTGTGATATGCCACATACTTCCTTCCTGACACATTACCTTTTTGCATTATGTTTGTATTTTTTTTTGCAGCAGTAACAATTTTGCAAAGAACAATTCAATTTGATCAAATTATGGAATAATTAACTTATTTTCCTCACCAATGCAACTATTATTTGATGGTGTGTAGCCATCCACGCAAATGCAGTCAAAGGAACCTTCAGTGTTGTTACACTCAGACCCATGCGGACATGTATACAGATTACTGCTCGTGCATTCATTCACATCTGGATTTCATGAAAAAGGATGATTTGTGTTAATTTGTAATCAGCTTAGATATTTTGACAATCATTTCCAAAATGTTACAAAAATAGTTTGAATAAAAGAAGCATTGGACTTCTTACCCTCGGTAATAGAAATCTGATAGAAATGAGAAACTGACACTAAAAGCAAACAGTGAATTATTGTCACTGTATTTCCAGCTTTGACACCACCCACCAGGTTATGCATTTTAAAACTATTTAAAACAAATCATCCATACACAAATGGAAAGACCAGATATGTCACTGAGGTATGCATCAATTGTGCTAAAACTCGTGTCATCTTGATAACATACGTTTTGAGCACATTAATGTGTACAAATTATTTATATCTCCAACAATTATGTATGCCTCTAAACAAATTATTAAAACCAAATTGACATATTATAGATACTAAAGCCACGTTTCATCATTTCCAATACATCAATCCTTGCATTCGCACATGTACTTCCAAGGTTGATTAGAACATTTTGTAACTGGGATGAATGAGTCTACATGTATGTCTCCATCAAACATGTAACTCTAAACAAATTATCAATTACAACGTTATTTACTCCAGATAATTTACAAAAAGACACATTTCACCATTTCCAATATGTATCCCTCCTTGCATTCCCACGTGTACTCCGGGGTAGCTTAGGTCATGTTTAAACTTGGATAAACGTATCATTTCCTTCGGACATGTTTAACAAATAATTAATGAAAAATGGATATACTGTAGATACTTTACCGAGACACATTTCACCATTCCCAATATATCCCGCCGTGCATTCGCACATGTAGGCACCCTCTAGGTTTGAGCATGTGGCCACTGGACTGCATGTGTGAGATCCTTCAGTACACTCGTCAATGTCAGTGCAATTTCCATCAAATCCATTGCCAGACCAACCGTCATCGCAGGAACATTGAAAGTAGCCGATTTCATTGCTACACGTCGCATGAACATCGCAATTGTTGAGATCTGGAAACTGGCATTCGTTTTCATCTGTAATGATTCAAACATAAAGTCATTAAATGAAAGTGGACACTGCAGAAAGGAAACCTTTATAGTAGGGTTTTGAAAGATTATTATCTGCAATGAGGATTTGCTGGTATTGGTAAACGTAGATGGTAAAAGGAAGGTTGAGTTTTGGTAGAGAGGGCGCTACACATAATAATTTTTCTGTGAGATAATGGAAAACTGAGTGTAAAATTTGAAAGAGCATAATATTTCAATAACAGAATAAACTTTATTTGATCAAAATGGGTTCAGAAACGGCTGAAATATCCATAAATGTAACCATTTGTAATAAGTGTGGGCCCCCACATTCATTAGAGAATTTTGAACGAACCGTAAAAAAAAAAATTAAATACTTCCTCTTATAAAATTTTTTTTTTTTTTTTTTTTTTTATAGTTGTTGATCATCTCTATCTAATCACTATTTTCCTGAACCTTCATATGTACAATATTTTATTTAAAATAGAGAGCGCCATCTTGCATTTTAACTGCTCTATTTGAATGATAACAGGCTTTTTACTTAGTTGCTTGTGATTTTGAATTTACTTCAAGCATGGAAGAGTTATAACTATTCGTTTGTAATGTAATGGTGTATGTTTTGATCACTAAAATTCAGTTTGACCAAAACTTACCAGAACTCAAATATCCCTTTAACCCTATATAGCCCGGGCTATTTTGAAAACGCATAGCCCGGGGGGGGGGGCTATTTTGGCCCCCCCCCTAAGATCTCGGCCGCGAAGCGGCCGTTCGTCGTGAAAATTTGCATGCATGTCAAGTGAGGTGTATAGGATACAATGGTAATTTGAACATTTTTGAAAAATGCATTAATTTGCATAATTATGCTAATTTATGCCAAAAAAATCACAAAAAATCATAAAATTCATGTTTTTAGACATAAATCATATATTCTTCATAACTAAAGGTTGGTTTTAGATCTATATGTTCTTTAGACCATTTGGAATAATAATACAACAAAAAAATTTGGAAGAGCCAGATTCTTCCTTATGTTTTCTATTGTTTTTATAATTTCTTATGT
>JAUELG010074336.1:1931-17464 GCA_031471515.1 Dendraster excentricus | reverse complement strand
GCCATTGGAACAATCGGGACCAAAGGATTCTCCTTGTTATAAACGGTACCTCGATATAAGCGAGCTCGTTATAATGGGGTTTCCATGCACTGGTATATATCCCACTATACTAGTTTCTTAATTGGTTTCAACTGGGTTTCTTACTGGTCAGCCAAACTGGGTTCTTACTGGAGTCTTACTGGTTGTTCCAGTTGGTTCTAGTGTATCAATTTCCATAAAGAAAACAGTTGATCAACTAACTGTTAAAACAACTGGTACCAGTTGGCAACTAATTTTCAACTGTTTTTTTTTCCGTCCTGGGCCAGGTCTTCAATTGTTCTTCAAATTAAAAGTTGTGAACAATTATAGGCACATAATGTTAGTTTTGTCAAGATTATCTATGATTCTTTTATTCATGCCATTTGCCATATAAAGCATCATACCAATGGACTAGAGCATACTAATTGTGCGTATTTGTGCAACATTTGTGGTTTGAAAATTGTACAGTTGTATTATAATATCCTAGGAGGTCCTGCTCACAGAGTTCAAGTTTACAACAAATATCTAGTACATATGATAAATATACGGCTGCCATTGGGAATAATATGTCCTGACCCTGCCAAGGTAAACTTTAAAAATTGCATTTGAGGTGTGTGAAAATCCGTTAAAAATATGTTCACCTGCAAAAATGTGAGCTTCTGGCTACTGCCTAGTCTGCCGTAAAGGGACTTAGTAACATTGTCTATATCCTAAAAATCCAATTGAAAAATGTTTGCTTCACTTTTACCTTTTATTCTTATTTTATAAAAAAAAACAGGGGCCAGTTTTTTTTTCAATTTCCCCTTCGTTAAAAAGATTTTTACGATTGTCGTGTTCAGATGTCAAATCATTAAATGGATCGTAGTAACCGTATACAAAGTGAGAGCAATGAGGTAGAGACTGCCACTTCATATTTTTGCCAAGTCCATTTACCATCCAGTGGACATATCAGATAAGGGCCTGTTTCAAAATGGGTTACCAACTTGCTGAATTGTATAACTTTGTTGTAAATGATGTTCATTTACATTTTTGGGATGATTCACAACTGTTCTTTTATAAAATATTAATTTCTATTCAAATATTTCACGCTTTCTTAACTATTTTATCATTTATGTAACATCATATCGATTTGCAAGCATGTCGGAAGGAATTTGTTTCCATGAAAGGACAAGGTCCTATGTAGCAGTTTAATTTTATTCTTGCAAATGTTTCTGCACATAAAAAATCTATGAACCATTTTTATTAATGAATTGGAATTCAGATATGATGAAATCTAGGTTTCCTGCAATTTTAAAAATATATACTTAAAACTTTCCGTCCAACATGCATAAATTTTCCAAGAAGTTTTTTCCCATAAAAAATAGCAACTATCCTAATTATCATACCCTGCCAAGTATCAATGACTTATGTGTAGTTCAAGCACAGATAATTAATTTGACAATATACCTTCATCAAGTAAAGGAAAATAAGGGTTGACATTTTTTTCCGTCAGACATAAAATTGGTATGTCGGACGGAATTTGTTCAATGTTTCCATGATAACATTTTTTTCAATGGAGGTTAACTCTTCAATTATCCACAACATTAGTACTTATCATAACCTTTCTACCAAAGGTACATAATTCATGATTTGTGCATTTGCCAAAATGTAATAATATTTTTTATTTCTACTGACATGGATATGTTCCGTCCGACATGACCTTCTTTTTAGACGTTTCTGTAAAGTTTCTGTTTCCATGACAAGACGATTTCAATAAAGACTTTCTTAAATTTAAATATTTGCTTGTTTGTCTGTGCATGTGACTATAAATTTGTAGCTTATCAGTAAAACTTTTGATAGAATATCAACTTGAACTTAACAAGGTTGTGGTCCTCATTTCTACAGATCCCGTCAGAATTTCGAAGCCTGACCAAATTTAAAATATAAATTTTTAAAGATACTCTTATATTCTGAAAATCATGTATGCTCTTCATGTCCATGTACAATAATCTTAGCCCACTAGCTCTGGAACAAAAATGACAGCCACATTTGCCATCAAATTCTGTCCGACATGATCACGACCTTTTTTATATGGGTAACCAACTTGCTGAAATTTTAAATTTGTGGTAAATTTTATGTTCATTTATGAAATATTGATTTACATTCAAACATTTCACGATTTCCTAACTATTTTGTCATTTATGTAACATCATATAGATTTGCAAGCATGTCGGACGAAATTTGTTTTCATGAAATGTCAAGGTCCTATGTAGCAGTTTAATTTCTTTGTTGCAAATGTTTCTGCGCAAAAGAAATATGAAACATCTCTATAAACCACTGCATTACATTAAATAAATTGGGAGCAAGATATGATGAAATGTAGATTTCCAGCAATTCCAAAAATATGAACTCCAAATTTTCCCATCCGCCATGCGCAAGTTTTCCAAGAAGTTTTTTTCCATAAAAAAATATCAGTGACGTTATTTATTCTACCCTGCCAAGTATCAATGACTTAAGTATAGTTCAAGCACAGATAATTAATTTAACAATATACCTCCATCATGTAAGGAAGAATAATGGTTGACATTTGTTCCGTCTGGCATGTCGGACGGATTTCTTTTCAATGTTTCCATGATAAAACATTTATGAACAGAGGTGACCATAATAATCACTTATATGTGTCATACACAACCATTTTGAATAAAATAATGTCACTCATAACCTTGCCAAGGTAATTTTTTAAATTGCATTAGAGTGTTTATAGATAAGTTAGGTGGGTTTCTCTAAATTGCGTTTTGGAGCAGATCTGCGCGCAATTGTACACAAAATTGCGTAAATACACCATTATTGATTAAGGCTGTATAGAGGTACTTAGAAAATTCAGATTTTCAAAAACCAAACATTTTTGGAATCAGTACCCTTCATACATTCAGAAAAAAGTTTAAACTCATTTTCCATAAATTTGGCCTTTACACCCCATTTCCCACCTTGAGGCCCATAAGCTTGTCGCCTTTGACGTTTAGTGAGAAAGGTCTAACATATTCCGTACGTATCTCACTGCTACATAATTGTTTTAAACAATTATGTAGCAGTGAGATACATACGGAATGCACAGATATGGTAAGGTCCATGGTTCTGTGATAACTTAGAGGTTACAGAAGTCAAACAGTTTGACTTCTGTAACCTCTAAGTTATCACAGAACCATGGACCTTACCATATCTGTGCATACTTTAAGCAATGTACTATTATACGAGGGGCGACTGAAAAGTTTTGAGCCTAGCTATGAAGACCAAATTTGGTTCATGAGAGCTTTTACATTTTTAAGGCTACCCACCAAATTTCCTGAACTTTGTGTGTCAGGTGTTTATGAAAATTATAAATACTTGAATACTGAGCTGTCCTCAAGTATCGGGAAATGACAAGAGAGAACTTGGCACTCTTTGAGGCTAGCCCCACCGATTTCTTTGAACGATTTGCGACTGTGGATGAGACTTTGGTTCATCACTCTCAACCTGAGACCAAGAAGCAGTCAAAACAAATTAAGCATCCCATGTCACCGAGACCCCCCCCCCAAAAAAAAAAAATAAATAAAAAGGCTTATGTCACACCCTCTGCTGGCAAGGTCATGCCAAGTTTTTTTCTTAACATTGTGCATACGTTGGCCTGAAACACAAATGTCATGAACCTGTAAAATAAGGATAAAGATTGCTATGACCAAAACATTTTGTGGTTATTTTTAAGAAATGTGAAAGCTTTTATAGACGAAATTTGGTCTTCACATCTTAAAGGGATAGTTCAGTTCTGGTAACGAGAGTACAGTTTTGGTAAAAATTAATTTTAGTAACCAAAACATGCACTATTACCTTACAAACTAACAACTATAACTGTACCATGCTTGAAAGAAATTCAAAAAGCCCGTTATCATTCAAATAGAGCATTTCAAACTCTAGATGGCGCTCTCTAACAACTTTAGTTTAAACCATTTTAAATAAAAATTTGTACATGTGACGGTTCGCAAAAATAGTAATTAGATTGAAAGATGATCAACAATTATTACAAAATTTATTTTGAAATTTTTTGAAAAGAGGAAGCATTTGTAATGGTTAATTCAAAATTCTCTAATAATTGTGGGGCCCCACATTTATTACAAATGGGTACATTTATGGATATTTCAGCCGTTTCTGAACCGATTCTGATCAATTAAAGTTTATTCTGTCATTCAAATATTATGATCTTTCAAATTTTACACTCAGTTTTTCATTATCTCACAAAAAAATTATTACGTGTAGCGCCCTCTCTACAAAAACTAAACTCTCCCTTTAATCCTTTCTATGTTAGGCTCAAAACTTTTCAGTCGCTCCTCGTGCATATTGTCAAATTTGTACTGGATAGTTTCATTCCTAAAGATAATAAAGTGCACGCGGAGCGAATGAACGTCGGGGGGGGGGGGGGAAAGGACTGCATATTTCCTAAAATAATGGTACAAAATGATTACTTCCATCGAATAGAGTGTCTGTTTCATATTGGTTTAGTTGGTTTTGTTTTAGGGCGTTGTGATTGACACCATGTCAGGTTCCCATCTTGTCAATTTTTACCAAGTCAGTGCCCGATAATTCACACTCATGGCCCGTTACAGTGGGGTATTACGCGCGCCATTGTTAGTGTGTATTCAGCCGCGAAACAAAAGAATGGGCACATGTGTTCAATGCTATAACGGGCAGTAAGTGCGAATGACTTGGTAACAATGGACAAAACCATATTTGATGGACATGTTCACGCTGTTTCTTCATTTTGGGAAGTACCCCGTTTTTTTTTTGTTTTTTTTTTTGTTTTTTTTTGTTTTGTTTTGTTTTTTTTTTTTTTTTGGGGGGGGACTCTGTATAGCGCATTTTGCATACTAGGTGTCAAGTATATAACCACTCGTAACTGTGGCGATTTCACCTCGTACTAAAAAAAAAACGAACAACACTGCTCTCTGGCAACCCATACTACCTTATCATGTTGACGCATTAGTCACTTTAACATTCCAAAATGTCACAACTCCGCAACCGCAAGAGATCGATGGTAACATTGTCGACATCAACACAACTTACTGACAACTCTAGCAATTCAAATGGTGTACAAATCAGCACGTTCAAATGTGCAATAAAGTTAGCAAATATCACGCTGCATATTTTTCTCATTACTTTTTTTTTAATCAGTCATACGAAATTAAATTACCATGGACTTTTCACACATCACTCAGTGGACAATAATCAGAGCACGAAAATGCACATTTTATCAAGTAACAGTTCGTCATTGTTGGCACAAGCATGTAACTAGCTCTCATGTCAAACTGACCTTCACACGAGGCGAGTGAGATGTTCAGCGACCACTGCCCGTTGCCCAGGCATGAGGTGTAGAGGTATTCCACGGGTTCGATCCTGTACCCCTCAGATGAGCAACCCATGAGACAGGTCTCTCCGAATGATGGACTGGTCGTGCACTGTGCGGGGGTGAGAACCATGCCACTGTCCGGCGCAAGGGCGGCACATTGTGTAGCTGTATGCAATTAATTCCAGATTACCAATGTTTACCTTTACTGGATAATAATATACACGCTTACTATCATTAGATTGGGCAATACTTCTTTAATAGACAATACCTACACTACTAATGAAGGAATAAAGTGTCAAGTCAAACTTATCCCTGCAGATATTATTTAAACATCATTTGTCAAAAGAAGTACTGTAGTTCAATGTTGTTTCGTGATTTGATTCAGGTTTTATTTACTATTTGATGCAATTTGAGTGATGGCATCTTACGTTCACATGTAAAGCTTGTACTCGACCACGTCCCATCAGCTTGGCACGTTTTATGGCTCTCCCCTACGCCCGCATATCCATAGGGGCAGTAAAACGAACACGTTGTCCCGTATGTTTCGGTAGCTGGAGGGTCAGCCGTACAACCTGACTTCACAGCCAAGGGTGCCGTAGTCAGCCCTTGACAAGTCCGAACTGAAGAAGAAAAATGATTACACAAAAAGTTGAAGAAACATCGGTTATGAATATTATTTCCGAGATCATCAACGGATCGATTGATCCAGTCATCTAATTTGTATTTGCGTCTTGTATTGACATGATATTAGTAGTGGATATCAATTTAAGTTTAGTCTAATATCCATGAAATGTCTAATGAGTAAGGGCCAACCATGTGGTCCGTGACTTAATTGCTCGGAGAGATTTAAACAGCAAGAGAAGAGAAAACCATGACATGCACCGTTTAATTTTGGTTATAGTTAACCACGAATATGAACTAAACATGTATGTGTACGTACAACTAAGACTGCAGAAGAAGTGTCTCCTGATAGCATAAATCAAGGAAGTTTTATCATTGTCAATAATTTGGCCAACTTGGTCGATTGCTTTGAATGGAGGTATCCAAGGCGAACAGTGAACGCCATGTTGTGGACATCATCAACATCATATGGAAACTCCTTTACAATTAAATAGGGAAACGCAAAATCTAACCGGTATCATGTTTTTTTCTTTTCTCTACTAAATGATTACCTGATTAAACATCATCTTGTAAATTTAGGGGAATAGACTAATATCTTAAATAATGGTGCAACTGCCAAAGATGTCACTTATGTCAACCGTAAATAACAATGGCGCTTAGATTTGAGGTATGGGAATGGTGTATTGGTAGTTACACGTATATACGTACTTTGACACGTGGGCTGTGGCCCATCCCAGTAAGCCGGAGCTTGGCCGTTGGTCAGTTCACAAGTCACGATTGCCTGGCCTATCAACTCGTAACCTACGTTACAGCTGAAGACGCATTCGGCGCCGTAGAATGGGTCACTACAATTAGAGATGGAACCACTGGATGGGGCCTGGATCCGTGGGCATCGGAATACTGCCAAGATTGTAAGTTACAGGGCAGAAATCGTTACATGTAGTTCAGGGAATCTAATCTACCATGTACTAACTATTCGTGAATATTAAATTGTGCATGAAACTCGTATGATCAAGGATGCAATTACCTTGAGTAACAAATATTAGTGTGCATGTTGGTTATATATTTGCGCTATGTCTTTACTTATGTAAAACGTTTTTTGTTTTTTAGCAGATCGCACAAATGAAACTGATAAATTATAACAAAAAAATGTTTGCACCTAACACATCAATATGCTGAATCGTGACATAAGTGAGGTATGCACGTACGTGATGAAAATGTATATTATTAGGACAATAAAGCTTACCATTGACATTTATTATGACATCACAAATGGCTGAATTTCCAAATGGGTCGGAAGCCAGGTAAGGTATGGTGCGTGTTCCTTCGGGATATTGGCTTCCAGGTCCATATGTTTCAAGAACTCTGACAATATATACACATCAATTAATAGTACATACAATAAGTGAAATATGGGTTCAAATGGGACCCCCCTTGCAATAACCACACCTTATTATATTTTTAAAACGGTGTTTTGATAGTATATTGATGTTCAACTCTTTGCAAAAAGTTCTATAAATTATCTACAAAACAATACAATTAATAACCTGACCTTTCAGAACCAAAATGGGCGTCATGGTTCCGCGAGTGAGCCAGTTCTATACACACGTATATTTTAGAGACAATGGAATCAAGGAAAATACTTACGTCTTTAAAAAAATGCAGAACCTTCAACACGGATATGACGATGAGTAGGATTATTTTGTTTGGTTGTATCATTTGCTTGGATGCCTATTTTTATTAAATCTTTTGTGAGATCGGAGTATTTCAACTGTATGCATCGTTAGTGCTATAATCACAAACTATCACGTTGCATGTATCGTTCCTCAGTCATAATGCTGTATTCGTTCTCTATCAGATCACACAAATAAACATTGTATTAACCCTTCGTCATTTTTTGGAAATGTCAACATGTTTTTAATTGATCTCTGTAAAGGAATAGTTCAGTTTGGTATAGGAGGCGCGTAACAAAATCATGTTTGTAAGAGATAATGTAAAACCGAGTACAGCATTGTAGCATATAATTAATTTGTTCAAAATCGGTTCAGAAACGGCTAAATCATTGATGAACGTATCTGATCGTAATAATTCCGGGGCCAGATTTGTTCGCTGATTTATCTACGTCAACAAAATGCTTACACTTACAAAATAGTAAAAAAAAGGAGTTTAAATAGTTATTGATGATCTCTCTGTTTCATCATTTTGGCAACAAAACATTGCATGCATAAGTTTATGTGAATAATGATTAAAACCGGTGCTTAAAGGGGTAGTTTGGTTTTGGTAGAGAGGATGCTGCACATCACAAACTTGTTATGAGGTGATCAAAATCTAAGTGTCAAATTTGGGGAAACATGCCATTTTGTTTTTATTGCACATTCTAAGCCTGATGTTGCCATCTAAAAGATGAAAAGCGGTCTTAAATGCACATCACCAATTATTACATATTACAACAAAAACAACAAAATGTTATACTCTTCACTGCATTTTAAAAATTGTTTAGTAAGTACAAATTCACTGCAGACTTAAATGCATCCATGTTTGGGACACTGGGAAACACTGTAGATGGAAGAGAGTTCCACAGGCGACTTGTCCTGGGTATATATTAGGAGAGGGATTTTTAATGGCAGAATAATTTTTTTTTGGTCAAAATCGACCTAGAAACGACTAAAAATATCAGTAAGTCTGATTGATCTGATAATTATTTTGAGCCAAAAAACTACATGAGTTTTTCAACAAACTGAACAAAGTGCTTATATTTTTTACAAACAATTTCAAAAGATTTTTTTTTTACTAAAATAGTTGTTGATAATCTCTCTAATCATAAGTTTAATGAAAACATCACATGAATGCATAGTGGTTGAAACCAATGCCATTTTAGAAAGGTTCCCTTTACATAGTCGTGTGTTATTTTGTATGTCTTGTTGATCATGGTGGAGTTATAACAATGAGTATTTTTGGTTTAATAAAGCTCAGTCAAAACTATACGAACCCTTTTAGAGCGTACCCTATTGTACTGTATTTGGTTCTTCTGAATGCTAATAGAGTTTGTAATTTGCCGTGTGTAATTTCATTTACGTTTAGAGCATGATGAAGATATAACTTTACATTTGTAATGCTATTTTGCAAGTACATCCCGGCCTTATCAAAACTATACTACCCCTTTAAATCTTACTTGACAACTGTGACATTGCCCGAGTTATCAGTGGCCGTAATATCTCCATATTCAACGGTCGCCAGAGTCGATTTCCTTTCGGCGTTCTCGTACACATATACAGGACACGCAGTATCGAATATTGGTGATTGCACATCTAACGAGGGGTAAATATAAGAAGATAATTATATTACCCACAAATCGTGAAACAAACTTACTACGCAACATCAAAGCGAACAAACGTGCGGTAAAGGTGTTGCAGTGATTAGGCTATGAGGCTAAAGAGAGTATAGAAGGATATTAACAAGAAAACGGGAAACATTTAATAAATCATTGTAAATGTACGTCATCATTACTGTAAATATTAATATTATCAAACATTATTGTATACACAATTGTTTACATGTTTTAATTAAGTGCCCCTCTAACCTCTGACAACAATACATGAAACTCCATCGATGTTTTCAAATATAATCCTGGACTGTATTTTATTAAATCGACTGGTTTGTCCAACTTTATGATATTCAATTCAATTAATTTAATATCATAATTGTATTCTAGTATTTTATGCGTAATTCAATACGACATATCACTGTTAATTAATTACATATTCGCACATCTCTCTCCCCTCTCAACTTTTCCCAAATTTTTGTTTTTATTTTCTCCCCAATTCCCGTAATTCTCTTCCAGTATGGACTGTATGGACAGTATGGACTTTTTATAATTATCATGTCTGTTAAATTTTTTTCATGCTCTAGAACATAATCTAGACACTAAACTGTATATTTTTTCCTACATTTATAAACAGTGTTTCATATTTTGTCCTTGTTTCTTTTTATTTTTGTATTTATTTTGCTATGTTTTTTGTTGTATGTTATAAGAATACGTAAAGTTAAAAGCTAGTTAAAATCTTCTAGCTTATATTGCCAGTTTGTTTCTATTTCGATGTTATAGCAGTCTATTATTATGTATGTAAGTGTTAACTATGAGACAAGCAGGAATAACTTGAAGAAATACAAATTAATAAAATGTCGGTGTAATGAAAATAGTGCAGATGTGTTTACTTCAATTTTAAACTCGGTTGTTTCATTTCTTGTTATTGTGTGCATCGGCAAGGTGTAAACATAATAACTCTTAAACTAACCGCTGCAAACAACGGCTCTCTGATCGCTCCACGTCCCATCTGCTGTGCATGTCTTGGAGAAGGGGCCATTCTGGAAGAACCCATTTGCACACTGGAATAGACACACAGTGTCAAAGGTCACGGTACTGTCATTGGTGCAAGCTTCCGGTGTCACAGTACCGTACTGGAGAGTGATCTTGGCCGGACAAGTGACAATTACTAATAGAAGATTTAGGTAAAAATAATATCAATTAAAACACGCTTCATAACAGTTATCCACAAATCTGTTGAAACTGACTTAAATGATAAAATAAGCAACAAATAAGTTGTGCGCAATGATATATATATTACTGTCATAGTTACGATGTTCTGTATGAAATCACTTCTGTGCGTATGAACTATGATCTTCTCTTGATATGAACACACTTAGAGACATTTAAGCGAATACTACCCATCAGTGCATCAATAGTCGAGGATTAAAATGAGCAAATAAACAATAATTTATCTATTCTTTCACTGTAATATCAAGAACCCGTTTGTCAGGGTGTCACTTAGCATAGAGATTTAATTTGGTAAGAAAAATACTGGTTTAACTGTAAAAGCAGAGAGTTCTTGACCGAAAACAAAATACTGCTTGTTGTTTCACTCACCAAAATGGGGTGGTAGTATGACGTCAGATATGTTAAATGAAACCGCTTGCAGAATCGGGTTTATTGCCACATGGACATAATGTTAATAATTGCCACCTACCATCACATGCTGGTTCCTCCTCACTCCAGCTCCCATCCGCTCCACACATCCTGGTGACTGTTTTCTCGCTATTGCTTGATAAATACCCGTCATCACATTCAAAGTCACACTGTGTCTGATACATCGCTTCTATTGGCGGACAGCCGTTCACGTGACCATTTGGAAAGTCGGATGCAGGGCACGTGACAGCTTCAGTGTGGAACGGTACATGAAAAAGGATGGTCATATTAGTTATATGATTTGAGTAATTCATAATACAATTTTAGGCCCAAATATCTCCTATAACACGTTCTCAACCATATGCATATAATATACAATACATACATTTGACGTTAAAATAGTAATTTTCCTTACCTATATTAATAGTATTCCGAATGGTTATGTTTAAGATTAAGTTATTCACGCAAATTTTCTAAAAATTCTAGCTTTTCAAGGCTAAATCATATAGTCAAAATCAAAGTAGAGTGCCTTTTCAGGCTGAATATTTAGAGTAGGTGAACACGTGTTCTTTTACTGTATGTTTTTATTACCTCTGTAATAGTTCGAAATTAAGATATCCATGTAAGTATTCTGTTTTATTCAAAGCATGTTCCTCACCGTCACAGTCCGGCTGAGTACCATTCCAGTACCCGACCGTGCTCGTCTCACTTGACCTCAGACAATGCCTTTCCGGGGTAACACTTCCGTCATCCGCAATGGTATAGCCCACGTCACAGGTGATGAGGCAGCTCGAGCCGTAAACAGCGCCACCTTCGCATGACCCGCCACCTAGCTTAAGTGTGACGTCACCATGCGATGGAGCGTATAATACTGGACAACGGGTTACTTTGGGGAAAGTGGAAAATACATTGATGATAAATTTAGAGAAAATTTTCACAATTTAGGAATTATTTTCATTGTTAGTGTTGCACTGCTATAACTTCAATATCAGACACTCGTAACCAGACAGCCGTTACATGTTATACTTCTTAGTTAATTGTGGAGCATAATGTAAAGATGGCATGATGTGATTGGAGGCAAATGTCATGATCGATTACGATTTAAATAAAGTACTTATTCTACCGAATCCCGAATTCTGGGATGGTCAAGCTTGCTGTAGTATAACCACCTGTATAAGGCCACTCCTCTACAAAGACCACTAATCTGGACTCACCAGAAAGCAGTTAGCATGTAAATGAACCTGTCTATAGAGACCAGTATTGCTCATCAAGGCCACGTTTTGTCTCCCTTTGGTATTCTTTAGAGACATGTTTCACTGTATAGTAATGAACAACAAAGGAGGACATGGCAGGGACGTCAGTATATTTATGCATAATGACATTAGAAACAGAAAGGAGGAAGAGGAAGAATTGGAGAAATGTGAATACATACATTCAAACTAGACATAGCGGCCACCACAAGTGTTCCCCAATAGATGGAAACAGTGCTTAGGAACCTGTCTATAGAGTTCACCTGTCTACTTCAGTAGACACTTTTCTTGTTTCCCTTGGTGATCATTATACATAGGTTTGACTGTACAGGAAAGTGTACCTTTTACATCAAGCTCAAATGAACACGTGTCTGTATTTCCCGCCGGATCCGTCGCACGATAGACCAGAGTGTGGGCTCCTTCCCCGAGTGAAGCGTTCCTGCTATCGCCTACTGGACGTGCTGTGTCCAGCGAGTCTAGAGTAGCAACTATCTTTCGGCTACCTTCATCAGCCTGAATAGAATTTGTGTGAAAGAAATCAACATGTCTTGCCTATTTATATCACCAATATATTAAAGTTACAGTTCAAGCATAAGTTAGACATTCACTGTCGTACGATATTGAGACCAATGGCTACGACATCCATCATCTAACACGTATCAGAATGTCCAATCAGGGGTGGCGTCATCAGCCAAAAGAGAATGCAATATTGTGGGAATTACTTGACAAAATAATAATAATAAAAATAACAATACCAAATGATACTTACATCAAATTCAGGTAACACCACACGTGGTGATATATGATATTATAAGTGAGACAAAACTGTTGTTAGATATTGACACCTAAAACATGTATCATGTAACAGCAGTATTGTATTGTTGAACCATTTGGCCTGTGTCGTTAAACGGTGTACAGAGTGTGCAAACGCCATAGGGAAACGGACAATTTTGACAAGCGACCACGACATGACAAAGGAAAAAGACCATGCTTCTGGAAGATTGGTACATTCTGCGTCTGACTCATGTGACCCAATTAAAATCTGCACTCTGTATTCGAAACTCTGGCAGCTTACTGGAGCTACAAGATTTGTAGGAGAACTCAAAGAGGACGACACAAAGACGCCAATACTCCCACAATCTTCATGCCCTCATTTACAGGAGGAAGATTGTCATATCTCGTGTCAATCGCCAGAGACGCAGATCAGGTTGGCAACCAGAGTGAGGGTTTTCACGGTGTAGGACAATCGAAGTCACTTCCGGTTCTTTCCGACGAGAGTACATATTGCCTTTCTTTCAACGACGGAAGAGTAAGAGTCTTGCGTGAACCCAACCCTCAAGGAACCTGATCTACACTCGGTTTTAGTCCTGAAGTCAGATATCTTGTTGTCGTGTACGGGCACATGGATAACGCAAAATATCGGGAGATTCTGGACTCTCACTTCTTTCCATCCATTGGGAACATCTATGACGACGCGCGATTCCCGTTTTGATTTTCCAAGATTACAAGGCGCCGGCGCACAGGGCTGCCCAGATGGACCAGTGGTGTGAGGAAAATGACATCAACAGGATGCTATTGCAAGAACAATTATGCTAAACTGATAAACAATCTGTGGGATGCCATCCCTCACCAAGGACCGACCAACCACCAGGGAGGGTTTGATCCGCTCTACCCCTGGGGTTATGATAAATGACTTTTGACCGGTTAATAAAATGTGCCTGATAATAATATTGTACTACCAATTTATTTAAACTGCACTAATTATGATGCCATACATTGCCTCCAGTGTAATGCATGTGTCTTTGTAGTAATACTTTAGGCACGGGGGCATTTATGTCATTACATGGAGGCAGTATTTTCCGTATTTATTACATGGAGGTGTGTGATACACGGTGGATCCACGGCGGATAGCATGTGTGTTTCTGTGATAACGTATGCCAACTGTGTAATCTGTGAAAATTGCATTGGAAGAAATTGTCATATGACCAAAATTTTAATGAGAAATTCGAAATATCAACATCTGTTTCATGTTTCTTTTGTTTGTATGAATACAACAAGGCATGAAACGACCGCTAGAGCTCTAGTACATTTTTGTAGACCTTGACTATGTTAATATATATCTTTACATGAGTTCAGCCAAAATTGTGGGAGAGTGCCCGGCAAGTGGAGCATTTTGACAAGTTAATTTACCGTGACTGGTTCCCACTTATCCCAGTGGATCTCTGCACTTGACTGGCCGGCCATAGCGAATACCACCTGATCAGGTGGACAGTTGACCACGGGAGCCGTCACATCTGAAATGTGAACATGTGAGAAAGTGAAGATACACGATGTATAATGCTTGTACAATTTAACACCATACGTATGAGTAAAAGAGAAAAACGATCGAAATTACTCAACAAAAAACAGGTAAAAGAGTGCATATCCCTTTCATTACGCCCCACGATTCGTCCACAGTATATCGTTTTGAAAATCGTACGGGACGGTGCAGGTCACGCCAACGTAAACCCAGTTTTAGAAAAATAAAATAAAATAAAGTTCAATATAAGGTTCAAAACGTCGATTGAAAAGGGAATGGTCTTACCGACGCAGCTTTGTTCCATCCCGTCCCACATGCCGTCAGCAAGACATCGTCTCGACGTGGTCCCCAGGGCAGTATAGCCGGGGTGGCAGAGGACATTGCAGATCGTTCCGTAGTCCTGTTTATTCGTCACACCCGTGCTGGCGCTGTCGAGGCGACAGGACTCCACGTAACCGTTATTTGGCCCATTGAGTGGAAGACACTGAACAACTACAATATTAACCAAAACAATGAAAGTGGCGGGCATGATTACACGACTCCATGACTTTAAATACATTAGTTTAGTTAATCACCATAGTCTGCGCTCTTTCATTTATATTCCATACTGGCGTGATACATCCAATTATCATTATTTGAATTTTATCAAAAAGATTAATGCAATTATGTAATTATGACTATTTGTTGTTCAAATAGCTAACGTGCCAATCAAGTTTAACTTAATATTCATTGCACACTACACGATTCGTCTGCAATCCGACTAACCGGGGAGGTGTTATCTGAACTATATCAAGACTAGTTCATATCCCGAACCTTAACGGAATCGGATCGTGCAATTGGTGGTGGTTAGAAATTTATGCCCACTGCACACAGAACAGACTCGATCCGATCCGACTGGTCTTCAGTCGGGCTAGAGTCAGTTTTACTCAATCGGAGCCCATTCAATCAATGAGCCTCAAATAAAATCCGACTGGCTCTTGACCAGCACAAGATGAGTGTAAAGTATACTGAGCTGAACCGACTGAA
>JAUELG010074225.1:0-10968 GCA_031471515.1 Dendraster excentricus | reverse complement strand
AATATGATGTCTGTAATGTCCTGTTGAATCCGTTTCCTGTGATTTTAGCGCCTTTTAGTCGTCTGGATCGAACGAGCAGACGAGTGCTTAATTTTCTTGAGGCTCGAATAAAACTACACTCGATATATGAAGTTTCATGAAGGGCCGTTTTGATCAAAATACAATTACTAGATGTCTCTATTTACTTAGCAGGCATTTTTTCCCCGCCTGCATTTAGGGTCCGGAATTGGCAGCTTACGGTATGACGCGTCATCAGCAGAATTTAGTTCATTAGTCCGTTATTTGGATGACGTCACATTTAGGCGATTAAAAAGGACATTCCCATGACACCAGATATTCACTAATTACCCCCAAATCAATTGATTTCATGGGAAATGAGTGCCAAATTATTTTTCTTGAGGACAAATTGTGTTAAAATTGGGCAAACTAGACGCTGTAGTCCCTCATGATAAGCTTGAGTTCTGGTCAAAATCTGTAAATTGAAAATATGCGAAAAAAGTTAATTCTGAAGAACAAGTAGGAGACATTATAGTATTAGAATCCCAATCTGGCAATTACTGTCTGCTTGTTATGTTGTGATTTGAATAGGATCATGAGGGTAGAGCTCAGTCCCTTATTTTGTTAACTTTTGGAGCAGTTTTTAGCTGAGCAATGTTTTCTTGATTCTGTAGGTATGGACGGTAGAAGAGCAAACGACTCTCTTAGACTCCCTGAGTGAGCAGCTCCTTGTGCCTGCCCATGCTGTTTCCATAGCAACTGCCTTTTCTCCGCTCCTTCTGGACCTTCTGGAGCGAGTGACTGGGCGTACATCGGCCGGTGGTCAGTTCTCTCTTGATCGACATGAACTGCTTGTAGGGACGTGCGCCAGACTGGCTCCTAGCTTCCCAGATGCAGACAAGTAAGGGATGTAGATTAGTGCATAATCTTCTGATGCATCATATTTTGAACTAGATATGCCTGTGACCACAAAGTCCTTACAAACTGTCACAATATTTTAATTTTTTGATTTGGGCATTTCTGAAACCTTTCAAAATCTTGTATTTCTGGTAATATAATTAACATGTTATACTTTGGTATTATAACAACCCTATACAAAGGGATAACCAATCTAGCAATGACTTCTGACAGTGCTGTGACAAAGTGAACTTTTTCTCCATTTCTCTGAAAGTTCCCCAACATTTGGCAACTTTTCAAAAGGGAGATTATCCCTTCCAATACATTGATTACTGGCTAACCTTACTACAAAATAATAATAGTTATAAATATTTGCTTGTGGCTCTTTATGATTCAGTCATGATAAATCTTTTGCCGAAAACATATATATATTTTTTTTTATAAAGAGAGACAGATTAAAAGTTTTTTAAGAAGTGGAATCCACTGATTTAAATGAAAGAATTAGTTATGAAAGTTGCACAGTAGTTGGGAAGTATTTCTTGTTGTGTTCCAATGTTGGATTATTTGTATATATTTCTTTGTCTGTAGATTCATCCAGAAATACCTGCAGACTTCTCCGCCAGTGTTTGAGAGAATCCTGAAGCAGAGGCCCAAAGAGAAGGTCAGTAAATCAACTGTCTAAAAATGTGTTCTATTTTTATAGAAGTTTCCTATCGGCAACTCCTAGACTCGGCTTCTTGTCTAATAATAGCCACTGCATTTTGAATGCAATATTCAATGTTTGACTAGCTCTATGTGCCATTTAATTGCTTCCATTCTGTTGCATTCTCCCCTTATTTGACCCCATCTCTTTCCTCTTCACTCTCTACAGAAGACCGCAGCCTACAGAACCCTTGCTGTGACAGCAAGGCAGTTGGTAGAGCATTCACCCAACATCTACATACAGCTGTGGGACTGGGGACCTTTTCTGCAGCTCTTAGAATCAAAGGATTATGAAACAAGATGGTAGGATCATGTCAAATTTATCCCCAACTGTTCAAATACCAGGTTAAATTTACTACCCCATTTATAATGGAAGACTACTATTATTTATTGTCTATGGCCATGAAAAAAGTAGACTTATTTTGATCTGATTCTTGCTATCAATATCTAAGTGATAACATTTACCCAGCATCAGGATGTTTCGGTTTAGGGGCATTTCAATATAGCTTCAGAAACCAGCAACAATGAAACAAGATAGTCAGTTTGCAATGTCATATATCCAGTATTGGGTACTGTTGATTTTCTCTACATTTAATTATTTATCTTTAATGAGTTCCAAAGTTTATTATAATAATGTAGTTATATAATTTGGTTAATGCTTGATGTTGCCATACCTCATTTGCTCCTTTGTTGTTCTAGGCATGCAGCCTGTACTGTGGCGTGTATTACCAGGATGGGTGGAGGGAGTCGGCAGCAACTACTGCACAGTCTCTTTACAAGCGACCAGATCAGACAATATCAGATGAGGTTTGTTATATATTTACATTTAAACATTGTGAAATGTATGCTGTACCAATAAGTATGTTAGTAAGAAGCATATTGATGAATATGATTTATGCTACTTGCACTAAATGTGCTTGTGTGATATCCAATGCCACCAGAGGAAGGAGAGGAAAAGAACTAATTGTTAATTCAAGCAACTTTATAAGTTATGAAAATAATTCATTTAGGCTACATATCATCCTCTTAGGCTACATAACATCCTCTTAGGCTACATAACATCCCGGCCCAGCCTGTTTGGCCACTCACAGCATTTTAATTGTTCCATGTCCCCGCCCTCTTTGATGTGATGTTTGTTGTTTGTTTAATTGTCACATGGCGTCTGAAGAAGATTCTGCTAGGATAAAAAATTCAGGCCCCATTTTGACTCTCATTTATTACACTGGCATTACTATAGTAGATAAGCAGTTTTCAGCAGTATTTTTGCATCAGTTATTCATTTATATGTGTTTGAATATTGCAGGGATGAAGAAAAGAGTTTTGAGCAATATCCAGTCCTCGCAGACCAAGTAGATACTGATGATAGTGGCAAGATGGAGGTCAAAGGTCAGATTGTGGAGGAGGTGAGAGGTCATCACTTCTGGTCAGGTCAAGACTGCTGCGAGAGCGTGGTATCTGTCTGTGGGGTGCTCCTACCCAGAGTTGCCAATTTACAGACTTCAAAGGTAATAGAGCTAATAATGTTTTAGATTTTGTTTTAGATTAGGGCTGAATACCAACAAGACTTTAGATTAAAGATTAGATTAAAGCCCTTCCATTATGATGGGTTGAAATCAGATATATAGTTCGTTTGTGTGCTGTGAGTATAGTAATGAGAAGATTAATTGTAAAGTGTCATAATTGTAATATGTCCTTGTGCTGAAAATAGGGAAAGTGCAAATACTAGGGAAGGAAAAAAAATATGAAATTGATACTCACACACTTTTGATATGGGACAAAAATAATTGTTTTGAGTTAGTACAAAGCTAACCCATATACATGCAAGTCATATATTATACCATGGCAGAAATCAATGATCCATAATTTTTTTTGTAAAATATAATGAATTTGCTTATTTGAGTTAAGAAAAAAGCATTACAATATTCCAATTTGCAGGTGCCATTACATCCGCTGGTTCCCGTAGCAACAACAAGCAGGAACCTACGCCGCCTGGCCCTAGCTGTGTCAGCAGGGACAGGGGTGCTACTGGAGGGTCCTGTGGGGTGTGGCAAGACGGCCCTGGTGGAGCACCTGTCAGCCAGGACGGGGCGCAGCGGACCTCCTGCCCTGACCAAGGTGCAGCTGGGAGACCAGACAGACAGCAAGGCCCTGCTGGGCACCTACCGCTGCACTGACATCCCGGGCCAGTTTGTATGGCAGCCTGGTGCTCTCACACAGGTACAGTCCACTACGTTATTCTTTATACAGAAGCTAAATATCTTTGTATAGAATGGAGTTAGGTAACACAATTTTTTTTGCAGGGTCTGCTCATAGAGAAGTGTTCATCAGTGAAGTGGCTACCCTGAGTACAAATAAACATTATTATCATTATGTAAATGATGTTTATTTGTGTTAGTGGAACACAATAACAATGTTATATAGTTTTTTTATGAATATACCACTGAAAGCGCACACTACATTGATTGCATTTGACCTCATGTGTCAATTCCGTATTCATACCCCATTTTGACTCTAAAAAAATCTTTTTATTCAAGTTCTCAGAGAATAAAAGTTTAAAATTTTCCTTTTGACTTTGTTCTTTCATGAGCTTGTGCATACTATTTTTCTTTTGACATTGTATGTTTCCTAGGCTGTGACCCATGGCCATTGGATCCTCCTAGAGGACATTGACTATGCCCCAATGGATGTCATCTCTGTGCTGCTCCCCCTCCTGGAATCCCGCTCCCTCTGTGTGCCTGGCCATGGCAATGTCATCAAGGCTGCTCCCGGTTTCCAGCTCTTTGCCACACAAAGGTATAGATAGAAAGTGATAGCTAAAACATGAATGCAAGAAAAGAGATGGTTGTGGACATGACAATAGTGCTTTAAATTAGAGCTTTATCACCAAAGTCTTAAAGAGACAAGCAATATGACCTTGTCAGTAGCCAAGTTGCCATGAGTGGGCACTCAAGCTTTCCAAGGAATGCATTCATGCCAAGTACCTATTAATTACATTTGGGTAGAGATAGGACAGGATTACATAACCAGCCTCAAAAGCAGATAAAGCTGTGCGTACTATATATGATTCAACCAATCACTCATTTTCTACCATCAAATACTCAATAAATAGTCAATATATTATCGCTAGTTATAAATCAAATCTGAGTTCAGTATTTCATTACATTTCACAGTACATGTATCTGCAAATAAGAGAAATAAGTACATTGAAAAACAAACAAATAATTGTATAGTACCTTATTTTTCAAATTCAGGATATGTTGGCAAAAAAAGAAAAAACAATAAGTGTTTACCATTTTGTTAAACAGTATAATAATGTTGATAATCTGATCTTCAACATTGTGTTTGGATAACTAGACTACTGAGTACTTCCGGAGGTCTGCACAGGCAGCATGTATCCCATGGGGCAATGCTGGACCAGCTGTGGACCAGGGTGCAGGTGGAACCGCTGGGGAGAGATGAGCTGCACCAGGTATGTCTTCAGTTCTCCTCATTTTACTTAACTGAGTTGTTAAGGTGCTGTTTCATACAGAGATTGAAATGACATGATATTTGAAATGATAAACATTGCATGTAGGTCAATATTCCAAACCTTTTTGTTTTGATTAAATTCCTAAAGCTAATTGTAATAGAAAACGCTGGTATTGCTTATTTAGTTGTTAGTATATTTTGTAAATTGGTAAACCATGATTTTCAATTTCAGGTTATGCTGTATATATATTCTTTAGAAACGGCTATGATGCATTTATTTTGTGAAATCTTCTAGTTTTCATTTTATATATCATAGAATTAATTTGGAATGCGTAAGATATGATTTGTTTTGTTTGTAGGTGATTACGCGTCTGTACCCAAAGTTGAGCACAGTAGCTAGTAAGCTGCTGGACATCTACTGCATGCTGACCATCAGCCATCAGTCCTGGCTGGACACTGGTGACCAGATGGAGGCTACTAGCACCAAGGCTGACGGGAATGGGACCAGCTCGGGGGAGGGACAAACATCAGCTGCTAGAGGTCTACAGCTCAGCCTACATGACAGGAGGCTGGTGTCCACACGGTGAGATAACCCCTCCTCACAATCCTCTCTTTATGTCTGCTCATTCACCTTCTCATACCATTATCATGAATGTCATCAACTCGTCAATATTTTAAATATCATCATCATCCTCATTTTTATTATCATTTTCATATTTATCCACTTATACTCCTATTTTTCCTCAACCTCAAAAACTCCTCCTTCTCATCGCTGTCATTATCATCATAGTTTAATGACTGTATAAAAAGTGAGCAGATTTAATATGTAAAGAGTGTGAGAGAAGTCTGCATTTAGTTGGTTTATTGCAGTGCACTTTTATAGTGGGTTTCTAAAAAGTGAGCAGATTTAATATGTAAAGAGTGTGAGAGAAGTCTGCATTTAGTTGGTTTATTGCAGTGCACTTTTATAGTGGGTTTCTTGTGTGCACTATAATTCAATACACTGTACCTCACTTTAAGACTGAATATCACTTTGTATTTCCTGTTTCAGGGATCTGATCAAATGGTGTGAGAGGATTGTTTCAGACTTTGAAGTCAACTCATCTCAGACCGCAAATCTTGTCTTCCTAGAAGTAAGTTTAATTTATTTTTAGAATGTTCATTACTACTATTACTACATTCACATGATTGTTTTGAAAGATGAATATATTTTTGTTATTTTTACCATCTCAAATATAAGTAGGATGTTGATATCTGCATAGTTAATTGCAGTATGTAATATGTTTTCCTTAATTTCCTCATCTAGGCACTGGACTGCTTTTGCAGTGCTCTCACAAAAGCAGAAACTCGCTTGTCAGCCGCAGAACTGATTGGATCTCGATTGAACATCACACGAGAGAAGGCCAGGTTCTACTGCAAGACGTACAAGCCAGAGATCAAGGAGACAGACACTTCCATTAGTACTGGGAGGGTAGCTCTACCAAAGAAAAAGAGGGACAAAATATCACTCAAAATGTAAGTGATCATGACCCATTTTCTTATGGCAAAATAAAAAAACTTGATTGGTTCAATGGTATGATAGGAATCGATTGGTACACATTTCTCAAAAATTTTGGGCACATGTCTCCATATTTATCTTCATTTCAGATTGTTGAAAAAACAGGCCTGCACATCCAGTAAAGCACACGCTTACCCTATGACAACTCAATATCTACTACCAAAATGTTTAATTGTCAAAATATGAATATACAGAACAGTTTGAACAAAAGGTTCAAGTCACAAATCATGCAAATTTTACATAGTTGATCAAAGATTCCACCGTAACATTTCTTATAGGCACACATCCTCGCAGTTTGCATTCACTCGCCCAGCAGCAGTGCTGGTGGAGCGTGTTGCATGTTGCATTGCACACACTGAGCCTGTGCTACTGGTAGGTGAGACAGGGACTGGCAAGACATCCACTGTGCAGTACCTGGCAGGTCTCCTGGGTCAAAGGTTAAAGGTCATCAACATGAACCAGCAGAGTGACAGCACAGATCTGCTGGGAGGGTAAGTTGCCAGAGCCCCCTACATTTATTTGTTTGCATTCATAGATGGGAAACTGGGAAACGAAGACTATTTCATTTGATTTTAATGTTTTTATTTCTCCCTTTCCTATCAAATTAATGGATTATTATCTATGAATTGCCCTTCTTAAATTGTGTAATTAATATTTAATTTCAAGTACAGAAATGTTTGTGGATGTACTTGTAAATGTCATATACAACATATCCATGTTTGTAGAGCCTAGCCATCACTTCTATGGTGATCAACATTGAGATTGAAAATGTAGATGATAATGAAGCTGTATTACTTTTGTTGCAGATACAAACCAGTGGACCTGCGGCAGGTGGTAGGTCCTGTGAGAGAGGCCTTTGAGGATGCCTTCCGGGCAACATTCTCAGTCAAGCAGAATGCAAGGTTCCTCAGCCACATCCAGAAGTGCTTCCGGCAGCAGCAGTGGAGAGAGCTGGCCCAGCTCATGATACACAGCCAACAGGCAGCTCTCAAGAAGTACCAGACAGAAGAAGGAGGTAGGGCATGTTTTGTGTTTTGTGCCCCTTTGTTAGTTTCTTTCCATTATAAAACGCCATATTATTAACGGCTTTACTCTTATAGAGCTAGTTCTAGTGATGATGTTCATTTTTGATATTTTTAGATGTTCTTATTTAAGCTGAACACATTAGTCCTGTACATCATACAGATGGGATTTGGGCATCAACAATACTTTCATTAATTAATTGTATTACTACCAATTTACTTGATTGATGTTCCATTCTTGTAGCATTTGTATGCCACTGCTAACGAAGTGGCCAGATACATTATGTTTTTGGTTATCCTCTGTCCGTCCACCTATACCTGTATGTATCTTGCGGAGCTAATCAACTTATAAGTTCATGAGGTCAAAGGCCAATGTCACAGCTCATCATACATGTGAAGATAGCTTGTAATTGCAATATCCGAAGGACTGGTTGACAAATTCAATTCAAACTTGGTACATGTATTATTCTTTGGAGACTTTAAACTTGTTGTTAATATCTGTTTGACAATTTATGATCAAAATTGAGTACAAAGTATCGATGGATATCAATGCTTCAACTTTCAGTTCGCTTTTTATTGGGCAAACTATATTGAATGATGACATAACTTGCCTTACATTGATTATATCACATTCTTTTCCAATGAATTCTCAATGTTTATGTTCTTGTTGAACACAGCTGGGTCCCAGAAGGAGTCTGAGCTAGGCAGGCAGTGGAGGACACTAGGGGAGAAGCTACACCAGCTCAATCTACAGATACAACATTCAGAGAATGCACTGGCTTTCTCATTCATTGAGGTAACATGGCTTTTACTTGTATATATGTACTATATTGGGGCCTCTAGCACGAGCCTGTGCTGTGAATATACACTGTAATGGATTACTTCTTTCTCTTTATTTGATATATAAACTTAATTTAATTGAAATAAATGTATTTGAATTTACTTGTCATCTATCCCCTGGGCCCCGTTGCAAGAAGAGATCAAATCTATCGTAAGTTACGATTGATCGTAAGTCAGATCATGTGTTCTAGATGAGCAAATCTGATCGGTTGAAACGCGTAAATTTTCTAACTTACGATCAATCATAACTTACGATCAATTTGATCTCTTCCTGCAACAGGGCCCTGGTTTTTAAATTATGCTTGTGCACTGACCAGCCCATGAAATTTCTGTTTTGCCCCAAATTACATTATTTGTTTTATACAATTGTCATGTGAGGCCTGAGTAGTAAAAATGGAGTCAAGAAGGTCACAAGTCTTAGCAAAATATGTTTACAAAGGCATTTTAAAATACAAAAATAACAAAACATTGCTATACAAAAATACAACTATATGGATTTGGTAAAGATGAAGAGAAAGAAGAAGGGATGGATGCACAGAATATTGCAATGATAATGTGGGTGATGGAAGTGAAAACGGTTGGACAATTATGACAGGATTTGTTGGATTTTTGGAATAATTACACCCCTTTCCATGCTTCTATTGGTAGTATTCATACAATACAAAGAGATCCCCTTGAGTTCTTAGTAATATTTAAAAAACACTGCGTGTATAACTGCAGGGAACACTAGTGAAAGCATTGCGGAATGGTGACTGGATCCTGCTGGATGAGATCAACCTGGCCACAGCAGAGACCCTGGAGTGCCTTAGCAGCCTGCTGGAGAGCACAGAGGGTTCAGTGGTGCTCATGGAACGAGGGTAAATTGGCAACATCAATCATTATTAACCCATTGAGGACTGGTCCCGAAATATTTTGGGCTTGAGTCTATAGAGAATGCATGTTATACCAAAATCAATTTGTCCTCAATGGGTTAAAACAAATCAATAAGAGCCATGCAGTGAGGTGTATAATTAGATTTATGCAGATGCATAAAATACACTTCTATTTTTCCAAATATATATTTTTATCTTGCAATTCAAGAAACAATATTTGTTATGGTTGAGACTCAATTCTTGTAGTGATAGCATTGTTTTGATCAGAATATGTTCAGTATTGTCCCTCAGAATGAATGGGAGATATCAAGTATGAACAAATAATGCTTACATATATAATGTTATTTACACAATATGACACTCCTGGCAATGTTATTACCTAAAGTTATCAGGTACAGTTAAAATCCACTCACTGATATTGCATTCTCTCATCTCCCCGGAAGCTTATGTACAATGTACAGCAAATTAATATTACTCTGTGACTGTAAGCAAAACATGTTACCAGGTACAATATTTTGGTTTCTTGATACCTCTACTTCAACTTATTAAATGAGAATACAATGTACATCCAAAAATTGTCCATGTATTGTAACTAGCAAAAAAAATGCAGAGTGTTATTTGTGACAGCTTGATTGTAATGTAAAGTTTTGTTTTGTTTGGTTTGGTTTCAGGGACACAAATCTGTTTGAGCTAGCATGTTTTGATCAGAATATGTTTAGTCTTGCCCCTCACAGTGAATGGCAGCTTAATTGTAATGTAAAGTTTTCATACTGTTTGGTTTCAGGGACACGAAGCCCATTGTGCGCCACAAGGACTTCAGACTGTTTGCCTGCATGAACCCTGCCACTGATGTGGGCAAGAAGGAACTGCCTCCTGGCATCAGAAACAGGTATGAGTCCACCAACCACAGCACACCAGTACTAGGGGGTGCTGCATGAAGGGTTACTATCAGTCCCAAAGTCCATGGGATCAGAAACAGGTATGACCACCACCCCCCCCCCCCCAGCCCACCACACCAGTACCAGGGGGTGCTGCATGAAGGGTTACTATCAAGCCCAAAGTCTATTGTACTAGAAACAGGTATGACCACCCCCAGCCCACCACACCAGTACCATGGGGTGCTGCATGAAGGGTTTATATCAGTCCCAAAGTCTATTGTACTAGAAACAGGTGTGACCACCCCCAGCCCACCACACCACACCAGAACCAGGGGGTGCTGCATGAAGGGTTACTAGCAATCCCAAAGTCCATGGGATCAGAAACAGGTATGACCACCCCCCCCCCACCCCAGCCCACCACACCAGTACTAGGGGGTGCTGCATGAAGGGTTACTCTCAATTCCAAAGTCCATGGCATCAGAAACAGGTATGACCACCCCCAGCCCACCACACCAGTACCAGGGGGTGCTGCATGAAGTGTTAATATCAATCCCAAAGTCCATGGGATCAGAAACAGGTGTGAGTCTACCACCACCAACCACACCAGTACTAGGGGGTGCTGCATGAAGGGTTACTCTCAATTCCAAAGTCCATGGTATCAGAAACAGGTATGACCACCCCCAGCCCACCACACCAGTACCAGGGGGTGCTGCATGAAGTGTTAATATCAATCC
>JAUELG010073671.1:0-10973 GCA_031471515.1 Dendraster excentricus | reverse complement strand
GTTGACTCCGGCCGCTAGACGACGGGAAATGCGCTCTCGTCGAGTCCTCGTTCACTTAAGCGAAAACAGCCTACTGTGAACTCTCGCGGTGAGCGTGCCGACACGAATCCAACAGGCGTCCAGCTTGCATCGTCGTCGGACGGGAGATTGATCGTGTATCCGACCACCGGACCGTCTCCGTTGAAAGCGTTATCCCATCCAATTTTGAGCTGAACTTTACCGACTTCTAGAATCGTCGGTTGCAAAACTAGAACTGGCGCTGTCAGATCTGGGATAAAATCGTAAATTCGAACTCATTGAAAGCTTTATATTGTGGTTCAAACTCGCACTATGTTATTTCGATTTAACTTGTTTGTTAAGCCATTGAAATCTGGCCATTGCGATAATTCAACCCGTTGACTTTTATTTGCATTCATATTCACCATAATTATACTCACCGTAATTTAGATGATCAGTTTTACAACTGACCATACAAATTACTTCGATTCACGTTAGAAAGTGTCCCAATCCATGAAATCCTTTTTCAAAATAGGTTTTAAATTGGATATCTACGTTGAAGATTACAGCGAAGCGCGGACATGATTACCTAACTCCCAAAGCAGTTAAACATTGTACAGGGATCGGAAATACGTGCCAAGACTATACGTACATGGCATGCATGGCACACCTACAGTACACACGGAGGGAGACAGAAAAGGCAGACAATGGATACAGGAAAATATGAAAACATGACGTCACTCAATGCGCAGGCCTGAAGCTGAGCAACGCTCGGAGAGAGTTTGGCAAAATGAAAAAAAAAAAAAACTGAATGGTTTTAGGGTCATGTTTTGGGACCTGTGGAGGCATGAAGGAGAAAGAGGGGCAGACAGCATGTAAAAGGAAAATATTAAATATCTTAATGGCCAGGCAGCACCCTAATAGAGTCGGAGCCCGGAGAAGGCTGGATGATGCTTGTTGCCAAGCCACGATGGCGGCCTTATGTCCAGTATAGCAGTGTAGCTAGCATATGGGATGGGTGTGGTGCGGTGAAGAGAAAGAAATGGTTCTAGACAACCACTTATAATCACCTGAAGTGTTGACGCTTATCACTGGTCCGTCCTGTTCTTTTGGTAAGCTGTGACAATTAACCAGGTCCACCAGCGCTTCGTAGGATGTATCGGGCTGGAGCCCCGTTACATTGAACTGGAGAGAACCTCGCCTATTGGGTGACATTGGCACAAAACCAGCGCTGGACCAAACGCTATCTGGAACCGTCTTAGGTCTGGTCTTGATGTTGTATCCCGCGACGGGACCGTCCCCGGTGTAGTCACCAGCCCAGCTCAGCGCGAAGTAACTGCTACCAGTAACAAATTGTGATGGTTGGGTCAAAAGTGATGGAGGCACTGGGTAAAAATTAAGATAATCAACAAGGGAATATGTTTGAGAAAGGATTATACATTATTTTATCTACAATACTGTTCTCGACCCAGATGTATAAATGGGAACCCGGAAGGATGGAACGAATTATTTAGCATTGTGTGCACCTACGAGGTTGTCTAGCTATAATGCTCCACAGGGAGTAGAATAAACGTCCACTCTGGAACGATTGAAGCATGCGTCCAGTGACCTGGGTAATAATGCAATTGTAAAGCGCTTAGAGATTATTATCAGTCAAATTAGGCGAATATATAAATCGAAAATATTTTCATTATTATAATTAATGGTAAATATAGTAACATTGCAAAAATCCTAAAACATTTATAATATAAATCTAGTGGTTCTCTCGTTGCACCTCTATCGTGTAAATTACCAATAAATGCCTGTAGAATTACAGAAGCATGGAACAGATTTTTCTTTTTTATTAGAACGATATGTATGATTGAATGGTTCGGAATTCAGTACTAAGTCAGTGCGATGAGTTAGCATATATCACTTTGCATTTTATCGCACATTATTCAGTAACATAACATCAGTTTCATGTGATTTTTTCACAAAATACTAATAGGACCTAGCAGATCATCAACCAAACATCACTTTCTAGCACATGCCGACAAACATGATAAAGTTAGAAGATTCGTTTATTTCCGTTCAAATCAAGTTTCTCTTTTAATTGTCAACAGTTCTGTTGTGAACTGCTATATTATTATCTTAAAATAAGAAAAATGCAGTATAATTATTTAGAATTACTTTCGGTGATCGTTTTATCATAAATACCAATGATGTTTTAATAGAGACACCTTCCAAGGCTGTGATTATAACAAAACTATCAAGAATCTAAAAACAAATGTTCATAACGTCTATTACGAGTGGGCAGTTCTAAAAAAATTTGTAATTATCAATCAGGACAGAATAGTTATAACCAATTGAACATAATTATAGCCATAAGACTCAAATCAGTAAAACTCACCTAATGGCAACGTTCTTGTATTTGTGCTAGGTCCCTCCTTTTCACTCCTGTCTGGATCGTCGGTAACTATAGCAACCATGACGGCATATGGCGTGTCGGGTTCCAGCCTGGTCACTGTGAACTCTCGCGGTGAGCGTGACGACACGAACCCGACAGTTTCCCAGCTTGCATCGTCGTCGGACGGGAGATAGATCGTGTATCCGACCACCGGACCGTCTCCGTTGAAAGCGTCGTCCCATCCGATGTCGAGTTGAAATTTACCAACCTCCAGAACCGTCGGTTGCAAAACTAGAACGGGTGCCGTCAGATCTGTGATGAAATCGTTTGGGTTTAGATTGTATTGTACTAACATTGTATAGAGTTTGTTGTTTCTAGAACTGTATGCACATTATAGCAACCTGAATATTACTTTTGAAAAAGTACGGTAATAACAAGATCTAATTAATTTATACTCCCAAATATCATATTGTAATATAACCTGGGGAAATAGCAGTGTGACGAAGATCAATGCAATGTTTACTCTTCAAGAGAAAAAATACGTGCATGCCCTAATGTGCATTTTTATACCGAACACATATTCTGTATTATATTAATTTAAAATCGGCAATATGTATATAAAAAACTTTCAATCATTATACTCCCAAAACCATAAAAATCACATATAATATTGATATTCATTTAGTACACCATAAGAGATGCATATGATCTTCACCTAATTATCCCAGAGTTGTAATAGCCCATAGATCTAAAAAGCATCATGGACCCGTATTTGGAATATACCGTCCCAAAAACATTGTACTTGCTTTTATTCATTAAAAAACTCACATGAAAACAAATCTTATATCAAAATATTATACCTAGAAACCATCAAAACCGGACTGCTTATGTTTATTTTGAAAATGGTATTCGATCAACAGTGTATATATGGATTATTTAATTATTGTTTATTCATTGTCATTGGTACATTGTTTAATATAAGTAATTTTCGAGGCGTGAAATTATAATGAATAAAAAAAACATACTTGTGTTCTGAACCCATACACGCACGTACAATATACATGTATCTTTCACAAATGTGCTTTAAATTATGTTTTAATTCATTTATATATGTATTTGTTTTTCTGAGTGGAATTACGTATTTTCAGGGACGAGTTGATAACTGTAACATCCCCTCCCAGGCCACCAGCCACTGTATTAAATTACTCTTTTATCAATAATAAACGTACATGATTGTCACATTTATTCATATATTAATCATTGTAATTAATGTTGTATAAGTATTCTAATTTTCCTTGATTTTTTATTTTGTGTATACAAAATGTTACTTGTATATATATGTCATTTTTATTTGATAACAAATGCCGAAATAAATCTTCCTTTAAAGTTGTTGTGCCCAAGCAAAGCAAAACGACATATGATGGTAAAGTCGTATTAAGGCAAATGAAATAATTTGCATAAGAATGCAACTTTTTAATAGTTGAAATAGAAATAATTGATTTTCAATGTCTATTGTGCAGCATTTATATGCTCATTTATTTTTTTTTTATTTAGCTAACATGATGGTCTTATATCTGAACTTATATCTGGTTGTGCACAAATAAATATAAAACCCCTTACAAACATTTCCGCCATTTAAGTTAGACCGTTCGTTGGTCTCTTGTCCTGTTTATTCCACTTTTCACTGGTGTCCCTGGCCATTTATCATTTAATTATGAGATGTGCATTGCACCTGAATATGGTGCAAAGTCCAGATTGAAACGTTGCAACAATATAATACATCAATTTTCCGAAAAAAAGGAGAATTCGTCAATTGACAATAACGCTGTATTTGCAGAATTACTCATTTGATTTAAATCTATATTCAGGTCTACTGCACATTCTGAACAACATCAAGGTTTAAATATAAATACGAATAAACAGGGCTTTCAATCTACAATTCGAGTAGGATCATAAAATAACACTAGTTATGATAATGGAATCACAGTTATCTGCCATAATAATTGCCACTGTGCATAATATGCATACCCTTCTCCCTTTTTTGGCATACAAATTTGAATACATTTTCGGGACCCTCTCGGTACTTTTAACATGTTCAGTGGCGTAACTACGTGGGGCACGTGCCCCCCCCCCCAAAAAAAAATAAAAAATAAAAATAAAAAAATAAAAAAATACTAATAATAATTTAGAAAAAACAAAAAATAGAATACATAAGGGGCCATTAAAAAAACCCCCAAAGAAATACATTATAAGGCAAGCCCCACAAAAGTTTTGGTGCCCCCAACAGTCCGATAACGCTAGGCCACTGAACATGTTTGATACAGTACTAGCATCAACAAACTCATTATCATGCATACAACAGGTATATAAATATGTAAACTGCAAATACTATTACACTGTTCAGTTCTGTAATTGAAGAGCTCACTTCCAAAAGGCGCTAAATCCACTTTCCATAAAGATAGAATTAACATAATCTACGTAACTATCTAGGAATTCATATTTTACGACAAATAACTCACTCAAAATCAAAATACTGTATAAAAAGTTCAATTTTTATATTCTCTTAGGCACGTATACAAAGTGGGACAAAGAAATCTGTTTTCATGGGAAGTTGAAAAGTGGACTTGGGACCTTTCGATTGAAAGCTCTTTAATTGATAGTAGTACATTTTGCACATTCTGCCAAAACCACACTGTAGAGATATGGGTTAATAGTATTTATATTAGTATTAGTATTAATGTAGTATTACTTATCGCCATGCATTAAACATGTTTTGAGTGCCCCTACTGCATGCAAATTAAGATTGATCCTGGCGTCCTGAATCAGAATCCGGCATATATGACTACAGATTGATTTAAGGTACATTAGATTGATTTAAGGGACCTACGATTGAACTAAGAGACACATTCGTAATTAGGAAGGTTAATGGTAATTCCCCGTTATTACACATTTGTACATAATACACCATTCAGCATCATGAACAGGCTAACAATCCTTTAGCCATAAAATATTCCCACAAATTGTAACAATATTTATCTATGTGCTGTCAGAAATTCAAAGGAATTCATGAATATGGCAAATTATTATTAAACGTAAACATTATAAGTATTTTCTTCACACCTAGTACCCCTGATATTTCAACAAATTACATAATAAAAACAGCAAACAACGGGTCCCAATGACAATATATTTTTGATTTTTATTGTTAATTTTAATCTGATATTGCACAATTACTGATGTAACAAGCAAACATTCCTAGTGCAAAGTTTCTCACGGTAAGAATTTTCTACTATACAGAATTAGCACAAGTTCCAATATCTACATGGAAATACAATTTTGGTGAGCCAGTATGGGTTGTTTTTAGTAATAATGCGTGGTTGATGAATAACTAATTGCACTTAATGAATTGCATATTGGCTTCATTAAATTTGACAATCTTCTATTTCTTGGGTATGAGGCAGCGCAGTTTCTACGCAACATAACGCACATATTGTAGCCAATGAGCAGTATCGGGGTCAAATTGTTTAAATCTGGGATTGGATTTGGCACCTTTCAATTAAATTCAATTCAACATTTATTCGGCATCATACAAATATAAATACATGTACAGTAATGGTGATTCATGAAATATACATGTACATACATATGCCGGGGTCGCTATAAAGTAGAAACTTGTATATCAGCAGCCCCTTGAACTAAAACTAAAAACTTAAAACTAACCAAACTAAAATAATACTTTGAATAACTTACATTCTAACTTAAACAGCTAATCTACAACTAAAATTGCCTATCTAGATAAACAAAGAACATCATATTAAAAAAGTATATAATCATTATTTTTTTAGAATGCTAATTTCGTGAATTTGATAAGTCTCAAGTATTGCTTGTTTATTTCTATTTTTAAAAAGGTTGTAGCTCTTTTCACCCTTTAATACATCATTTAGAGAGTTCCAAGTTAATGGTCCCTGAAATCGAATTGATTTATGTTGAATAGCAGAAGAACGGAATCGTGGTAAGTAAAAATTATCTCTATTGCGGGTATTTAATAAATGTACATCAGAATTTAAACAAAAGTGATCAATAAAGATGAGTGGTAACATAGCATTGCGGAAGTACTCATTTGATTTGGATCCATATTCAGGTCTACTGCACATTCTGAACAGCATCAAGGTTTGAATGAAAATATGAATAAACAGGGTTTTCAATCTAAAATAAAACAATACAATACACAAGAGGTCATTAAAAGAAGAAAACAAAGAAGTACATAAGGTGTGCCCCCCAAAAGTTTTGGTGCCCCCCATCAGTCCGATCACGCTACGCCACTGAACATGTTTGATACAGTACTAGCATCAACAAACTCATTATCATGCATACAACAGGTATATAAATATGTAAACTGCAAATACTATTACACTGTTCAGTTCTGTAATTGAAGAGCTCACTTCCAAAAGGCGCTAAATCCACTTTCCATAAAGATAGAATTAACATAATCTACGTAACTATCTAGGAATTCATATTTTACGACAAATAACTCACTCAAAATCAAAATACTGTATAAAAAGTTCAATTTTTATATTCTCTTAGGCACGTATACAAAGTGGGACAAAGAAATCTGTTTTCATGGGAAGTTGAAAAGTGGACTTGGGACCTTTCGATTGAAAGCTCTTTAAGTGATAGGTACATTTTGCGCATTCTGCCAAAACCACACTGTAGAGATATGGGACAATAGTATTTATATTAGTATTAGTGTTAATGTAGTATTACTTATCGCCATGCATAAAACATGTTTTTGAGTGCCCCTACCACTGCCTACTGCATGCAAATGAAGATTGATCCTGGCGTCCTGAATCAGAATCCAGCATATATGACTACAGATTGACTTAAGGTGACTTAGATTGATTTAAGGGACCTACGATTGAATTAAGAAACAAATTCGTAATTAGGAAGGTTAATGGTAATTCCCCGTTATTACACTTTGTAAATAATATACCATTCAGCATCATGAACAGGCTAACAATCTTTTAGCCATAAAATATGCCCACAGATTGTAACAATATTTATCTATGTGCTGTCAGAAATTCAAAGAAATTCATGAATATGGCAAATAATTATTAAACGTAAACATTATAAGTATTTTGTTAACACCTAGTACTCCTGATATTTCAACAAATTACATAATAAAAATAGCAAACAACGGGTCCTAATAACAATATATATTTTGTATTTTGATTGTTAATTTAATACTGATATTGCACGATTACTGATATAACAAGCCAACATTCCTAGTACAAAGTTTCTCACGGTAAGAATTTTGTACTATACAGAATTAGCACAAGTTCCAATATCTACATGGAAATACAATTTTGTTCAGCCAATATGTGTTTTTTTTTAGTAATAATGCGTGGTTGATGAATAACTTATTGCACTTAATGAATTGCATATTGGCTTCATTAAATTTGATAATCTTCTATTTCTTGGGTATGAGGCAGCGCAGTTTCTACGCAACATAACGCACATAGTGTAGCCAATGAACATTATCGGGGTCCAAATTGTTTAAATCTGGGATTGGATTTGGCACCTTTCAATTAAATTCAATCCAACTTATATTCGGAATCATACAAATAGAAATACATGTACAGTAATGGTGATTCATGAACTATACATGTACTGTACATACATATGCCGGGGTAGCTATAAAGTAGAAACTTGTATATCAGCAGCCCCTTGAACTAAAACTAAAGACTAAAAACTAACCAAACTAAAATAATACTTTGAATAACTTACATTCTAACTTAAACAGCTAATATACAACTAAAAGTGTCTATCTAGATAAACAAAGAACATCATATTAAAAAGTATATCATCGTTATTTTTTTTATAATACTAATTTCGTGAATTTGGTAAGTCTCGAGTATTGCTTGTTTATGTCTATTTTTAAAAAGGTTGTAGCTCTTGTCACCCTTTAATACATCATTTAGAGAGTTCAAATTTAATGGTCCCTGAAATCTAATTGATTCATGTTGAATAACAGAAGAACGGAATCTTGGTAAGTAAAAATTATCTCTATTGCGGGTATTTAATAAAATGTACATCAGAATTTAAACAAAAGTGATCATTGAAGATGGGTGGTAAAACATAGCATTGCGGAAGTACTCATTTGATTTGGATCCATATTCAGGTCTACAGTACTGCACATTCTGAACAGCATCAAGGTTTAAATGTAAATATGAATAACAGGGTTTTCAATCTAAAATGGCCCCTTATGTATTCTATTGTTTTATCGATATTATTGGCCTGGGTAGTAACATTTTGTATCTTCAGAGTCTCACAACCAAAACATCTACAGTTGAATAAGAACATGTTTTAGATAAATAACATTCATAAAATAAGAGGACTCTCTACAAAATTCCAGACTATCTTTGTACTTACATAACTCTTTTCGTCATTGTTGGCGCGACTTGTACACTTTGATGAACAAAAATGAATATTTCATATATAATTGTTACTCCTCGATTCCTTCTTACGTCTTTAGCACTGCGGAATGGGTATGAAAGTGGGGGCTGACCACATTTTCACTGTTATGTTTTTCCTTTTTTAAGTCAGCCCCCAGCCCCCCCCCCTTCCGCGTTTCCTGCATTATAGAAATAATTATTCTGTAAACTCACCTAATGGCAACGTTCTAGCATTGGTGGTAGGCCCCGCCTTTTCACTCCTGTCTGGATCATCGGTAACTATAGCAACCATGACGACATACGGCGTGTCGTGATCCAGCCTGGTCACTGTGAACTCTCGCGGTGACCGTGACGACACGAACCCGACAGGTTCCCAGCTTGCATCGTCGTCGGACCGGAGATTGATCGTGTATCCGACCACCGGGCCGTGTCCATTGAAGGCGTTATCCCATCCAACTTTGAGCTGGAATTGGCCAGCTTCGAGAACCGTCGGTTGCTGCCGTAAAACCGGTGCAATAGTGGCTGGCATCGGGGGAGGTGCAATCGGTACATTAGTGTCGCACTCTGCGTTTGTGTAAAGAATAAACAATATCACAAAATGATTCCACGGTCACGGGTAATATAGGGTCAAACTATTTGAAACTAATTATTTCCCTGCTGATTATTCATCTATTATGTCCGTGGGGTGTATGATTAAAATGTTATCAAAGGGTCGAACAACGAGCAGTTTGCGCGTTATTAATATTGTGCTTTGGGCTGTGTGCCGAGGGAATGGGCAATGATGCCATGACGGGTATAGCAAATGCAATAATATTATATCAGCCACTGGACAATTCCATAATTACGGACGTACATTTCAGACACTTTAATAAGCTTTTCCAGTCATTGTGGGAATTAATCATAAGGTCTAGTGTGATATATGTTTGACAATCAGTGAGGATTAAATTGTTGAAAACTTGCACTCAATATAATCGCCATTATGACCTTGAAATAATTGAAAATTATCACAGTTACGGACGTACGCAGAGAAAGTGAATTTTTTGACATTTGAATTTGAAATGTAAAACTCTGTGAATTGTGAGATATTTTGCATTGAAATGACACATTATCATTTCTTTTAGATGTCAAATGATAAGAATCACCAAAAATAAAGAATTATATCCACTTCTAATTAAAAATTGATTAGACTGCTTCTTTGTTACGGACGTACAGTTACGGACAAACGTGTGCATTGTCTATGGGTCACAAATTATTTCTTGGAACGTGTACTATTTCATCCATAAAAATACTTTATGGACATAATTAACACATTTTTAACATTAAAAATTGCAACAGCCAAAATATTTTGTCATTACCGTTTCTAATGTAAATATTTAGTAAATTGAATTATTATTTATCATAGAGATAAGAAATTACAAAATGTTGTCCTCACTTTGAGAGGACCTCATGACCTTGTCCTTGGGTGAATTTTTTTTAATTAATAATTTCTGAAAGTTCATACATTTACCTTTCATATGTTGTATTACTTAGTTAAATTTGATCATTTTGAAAAGTTGGTCTCCTGGTTGACATATCTATGGAATTGCCCCTCTGTTTTTTACAAAATTACACGACCAAAATTGTTACAATTGGGATCGCTTGGGATCGCTTTTCTTAAGAAGCCTATCCGCTGGACATAATCATTGTGTTATTTTGGGAAGTGCCCCGTTCCGGTTTTTTTTGGCCCACCTTGTGTGATCCATAAAATGAAATCTTGTGGTTTTAATAGACCTTGTATTATTATGAACAGTAAAATCATGGAGCAGGTTTTGGTTTCTCACATTTCACTTTGGTTAAAAAGGTTTACGATTGAAGTGTTCTTATTTGCAATAATCCACTCATACACAGAGTCAGTGTAATAAGTGAGCAATTATCACTTTTCATTTTCTCGGACATGTATATTATTTTCATTTTAACGTATAATGTTAATATATCATATAAAGAGTATACACATTTATCAACCATTTCTCACTTTAATTAGCACACATGTATGACCCAACAAAGATACTATATAGATCCCTTTCAATTAAAGGGATAGTTGAGTTTTGGTAGAGAGGGCGCTACACATGATAATTTTTTTTGTGAGATAATGAAAAACT
>JAUELG010073560.1:0-10975 GCA_031471515.1 Dendraster excentricus | reverse complement strand
ACTTTCACTATTTGGCTTCTAAAAGTGTTCTCTTTTCTTCCAATCCACATTAATACTTGGGGAAACTTCCCCTTTAATAACTCGCTTACGATGGCAAATACTTGTATAGTGCACAATGTATCGCTACCTGTCGTTTGTATTATTTTGAGGTAATAAATAAACCTCACAAAAAGGGTTGTATAGCTTTAACATTAAAATAATTTTTTTTCTTCAAGACAATAACCTTAGCAAATTAAGAAATTAACCTGGCAAAGGTGGTGACAGTGCTTTCAATGCGGTGTGTTTTAAAACTATTATCAATCATATTTGTCGTGATATAAATTGAGCATTTTGTATCATATTATCATTTTTATTTTTATTTTATTGTTATTATCATTATTATCATTATTATTAGAAGTTATCCTAATAAGTATGATTTACGTTACATCAGTCCGAAAAGTGTGCATTCGTTGCTAACAACAAAGGGATGTATCCCTCGGATTCATAAAAAACATAACAAATCTTTACCACTAATACCACAAAATTCCTAGTGACACCAATTTCCCATAAAATCTTGAGTATTATTTACGTGTTAATTAATGAAGTATACCGTAGGGATGCATCTTGTAATGTTTCAATAATAGCTTCAGTCGGTTTTATATAAAGAAAATACTATTATATTACCAGTGACGGTGACAAGGAACTCGCACACGGCTTCGTTGTTGTTGCCGTCCCGAGCGACGTAGCGGATAGGCCAGGCCCGACCGGCGGAGAAGGACTGGGTGCTCTGGCTAGGTCTGGTGGTTATGGTTGGGTCCTCCCCAGAGTTATCAGACACGGTTGGCGGGGTCCAGGAGACGTCGGCAGAGCTGCTGCCGGGTACGGCAGGCGTGGTAATGTCAGATGGACAGTCTGCCCAAACAGGGGCTTCGTTATCTGTGCGCAGATTAATAAGTAAATGTTTGAATATTGGAAGGAATACACAAGTGAAATAAATATGAATGCATGAAGTGTTGAAATAATCAATTGATGAATTAATACATTTTTCTAATTATAACAATTAGGTATAACATTTGTCTAGATACATGAATATATAGTTATAGAATTAGCAGTATTTGTTTTTTTTTCTTGTGTAGTAATTCGCGTAAAATGTGTAAATCACTATACAGGAATATAGTGTATATCAAAAGTGTTATTATGGTATTGGTATTTTCCCGAATATATATATATATTTTTTTTGGTGAAATAATAAAAAACTGACTGTAAAATTCAAAAGAATATACAATGTTGATAAAAGAATGAACACAATCGGCTGAATTATCCATAAATATTAATTTAATTAAAAACATTTTCATCGGGCGATATTTATACTTTTTAGAAAAATTGTAGAAAGTGCTCGAAGACTACTTAGGAAAACATGATAATTTGGTATGCAAAATTTTGTATTTTAAATAGCGCCCTCTTTCACGTAGTCGTTTGTAATTGTGTACACTTTTCGAGCATGGTGAAGTTCTACCAATACTCATCAACTCTCTCTTTATGTGGCATTGTCAAAATCGACAATTTGTATTCATGCAAATTTCAGGTACTCATTTCATTAGATGAATTCAAACACTGATTTGAAACACGGAACAAGTATATTTTTCCAAATGTGTATTTCATCATGAAAATATTAATTATTGATTTTTTTAATTTGAAAGTTTCCCTTTAAGAGTTTCAAAGGCTTACAACGTTACTGCAATAAGAACTGTATCTGGATCTTGGTTCAGTGGTCGACTTAATTTATACTCACTTGAAATTCCGGATTACAGAATACGCACTTGAAATTGAAATTAGTCTTTATCTCTTTCTCATAAAAAAACTTTTAAAATACACAACGACCTTCACTACCTTCAACATTCAAAGTAAAGGAACATGTTGCGTTGTTTCCATATCCATCCGTCACCGTTGCTGTGACGGTCAATGGGTCGTCGGTGTGTTCTAGCCGGACTGGCGCTGTGTGAGAGTAGCTGATCTGTTGAGAAGTGTGGGCACAATGCATAGACAACAATCATCAAACTTGTTACTCTAGTTAAACACTTTCCTTATGTCTTGGCATCCAAGTATTGATTTTCTGTCCTATTTATACAAATAAGCTACTGTGTATTTGCCATGTATTTCTAATTTCGTCTTAAATACACCGATGAAAATACATTAACCTTCTTTTTGAACTTCGTTCTCTTACCTCTGTAACCGTTTTCGCTTGTAGACTATATACTCACTTCCTCACATATTACGTCAGTGTAATAATTGTATAAGTATTAACTATATACATGCTATTGTAGATTTCTTGGATTTTTTTATTTATGTTTTGTGTTTGTATAAATTCCGTAAGTCGATTGTATTAATTGTCATTCTTGCCCCGAGGAAGATCCTGCTAGGATTGAATGCTAGGCTATACATGACACTAATCATATGTTTTGTTGTTAGAATATGCTTCATTTCGATTTTTATTGATAAGTAGAAGTTTTATATTTTGTAGAGCGTATAGAATTATTATTGAATTGTAAAGCGCATTGAGATGTAAAATGCGCTGTATACGCATCATTCAATCATTGATATCAGTATTATTATTATATTATTATTATATTATTATTAATATTATTATTATTATTATTATTATTATTATTATTATTATGTGATGAAATCTTTTTCTACCAGCACTTAACATCTTCTCAATCATCAACTTTCACATGTAAAGGCAGGTTATTTACCACGAGCTGCTCGACCGGGGTAACATCGTCAGATACCACAACGTTCGGCCACGTGACGTCAGCGTAGGAGAGACCAGGGAGTGTGTTTAAGGTGACATCCGGGCATGTCGGCACAGGGGCGGTGTCAGCTGCGCAATAAATGATATGAATGAACGTGGAAATGTACAAAAGTAGTGATCAGTGACGTTGCCTTATGGGTGAATGGGGGCCCGTGATCCCAACATCCAAACCTTGTAGTATTGGTATTAACAACTCAAGTATAGGACATTTTGGGGGTTTTCTAATGTAAAAAACATATTTGAAGTAATTTGAAGTGTTCAGATGCTTGGACCTTGGAAACCGTGTTCAAAGTGAGTACAATAAGAAAGTGAATATCACAATGGATGTTTGCTCATCACTTGGTCATATTACGTCCATTTAACCATATATAGCCCGGGCTTTTTTGAAAATGCATTACCCGAGAGAGGGAGGGGAGGAGGGGGGCTTAATTTGCCCCCTAAGATCTCGGCCGCGAAGGCGCGACCGTTCGCCGTAAAAATCTGCATGCATATTAATGAAGTGTATAGGATACAATGGAAATTTAGATTTCTTTTTAAAAAATGCATTTGCATTTTATGGTCATATATTTATGCCAAAAATTTCACACACAAAAAAAAAATCATATTTTCGGACATAGATCACTTATTCTTTGTAACCTTACATTGGTTTTGGCTTCATATGTTCTCTAGACCACGTAGAATAATAATACAACAATAAGATTTTGAAGAACCAGGTTCTTTCTTATGTTTTCTGTTGTTGTTTATGATTTCTTTTCCTTTTCGTTTTTTATGTATTTTATTGTTTTATCATGATAAATCAACTATTTCGAACACCAAGACAAACAAACAAACCGTTTTGTAGTCAGATCACAACATTTAGCGATTTTCGGGCTGACATGCATATACAAAAAAAAATCAAACAAATTACAGCTCAAGATCTTTTCGCGTTAAATAATGATCACGAAAACGTCAGGGGCGGGCTTGTTAAGCCCCACCCCCCCCCCCCCCCACATCCGGGCTACTTAAGGTGAAAGGAACTAAGGAAAACAACGCACTTTGACAATGATTCCATAGCTGATGCCTTAAAACATAGATCTGTCCAGACGAAATCCATAAAAATAAGTACAATAGTGATTTAAGACCAGTTTTCTGATGCCAAATCTCACTTAGCAGCTAGTTTACGCCGAAAAAAGCAACGTTATCAACATGTAATTGACAATCCATTGGCTTACGTTATGATGGTCATCTACAAAATTTATTTCATTAGTCCGTTCTTTACATGACGTCACATTTTGGCGATTTAATAGGAGCGTTCGCAGAAATTTAGATATTTACTTATAACCCCAACATTGATTTATTATATAAGAAATGACTGCCAAATTCTTTTTCTTCCGGAAAAATTACAAACAGGATTAGTTCCAACTATATTCCCTTTTCCCTAGTTTGTGCGCTAATGAACTATTTTATACTAAAATTAATGATTTTGTAATGTTTCCAAACTACCAATGTACAATAAATTACTTCATGACTTTGCCTTCATTAAGCTAGCATTTTGTTTTACATGTTTTAAGCTTTGAAAGGCAGCCCCTGTAATGTTGGCCCATTTGCCTCTACATAGCGTATGTCCAACATGTCATCGTTATGTATTGTTGATACGGGTGCTCCACCAGGAACGGGTGTCAACAAGCAATATCCACACTTATCCGTCTTTGAAATCAGTAAACATCATCGGAAGGAGGGTTAATTAACGCCATGGGAATCTCTAGGACCTCTACGATTGACCACCAACATAAATTATCGCATTAATTGCTTACCCTGTGCCGTAGAAACCGGAAATGCCGAAAAGAGGCCTTCGCCATCTTCGAAGAACATGCTATGGAATCAACGCCTTCCGCCAAACAGTAGATTAGAGATCGCCCTAACATGGTCACCGAGCAAGACGAACTTCCAAGTTTCCACCCCGTACCATGCAACCGAAATTTACCGGTCGTACTTGGACTAGGGAGCCCAGAAGATTTCCACCTGGACACTACTAATATGTTATCTGAACGGATACGAGTCATACCACTGTTGAGCTGTCACAACCTCAAGTTGTTTTGTCAATGTATAAATCGTGGAGCTAATCGCCACGTAATTGGCAAACCCTTTGTCGTCCCCCTGTTCGGTCAAGGAGGGTACGGCTCGGATCCATCACTACTGTACAGGTGGCTATCTCCTGAGCCAATATAGTTCAAGGACGTCCGGTAAATCCCGGTTGCACGGTATGGGGTGGACACATGGGAGCTCGTCTTGCTCAGTGACCATGTAAGAGCGATCTCTGATCTACGAGGTACAGTTTGGCGGAAGGCGTTGATTCCATAGCATATTCTTCACAGATGGCCAAGACTCCTTTTTGGCATTTCCGGTTTCTACGGCACAGGTTATTTGCGATAGTTTATGTTGGCTGTCAATCGTGGAGATCCCATTTTATTTTACAGACCCTAAACTGCGATGTTCCGACGAACATTGCTTGTTGACAACCCTTCCTGTGGTGAACACCCGCATCGTTTGGCATGTAGTAAATAACTTTAGACGGAGTTTAGCCTAGAGGGCCTCTGTGCCAATTTTGATTGAAAATTATACAGCTTTATCTAATAATTTCGGAGCTTAAAACAAAATGCTAGCCTAATGAATTCAAATTCATGCAAGTATTTCTTGTATATTGGTAGTTTGGAAACATTATAAAATCATAAAGTTTAGTATAAAATGTTTTTATGTTATTTTATTGTTTTTATTTATTTATTTATCTTCACAAATGGGCGGAAAACCCTAGTCAGCGCAGCTGTTTTTCATAGGGGTCCGAAATATAAAAAAGTTCATCAGCGCACATCCTAGGGAAAGGGAATGAAGTTAGATCTAACAAAAAATATTCCACCATTATGATCAACAGTGTTTATAGACGTTGTAGTTCCTTCAACAACATGCATTGTATTTTCCATATGCATTAATCATTTTTTTCACACTTTAGCAAAGATACTAGATCTCTTCAAGGTTACCAACCTTACCAATAATATGGTGGCATAAACAAACAATATTCCCTATACATTAAAAAGGTTGTAACTTAATCTGCACAGTTGTTGATCATAATTCAGTACTAGATCAAGATTTTAAAATGCAGTATTCCTACTTTTTACATTGACGCGGAACGTGCACGTTGCTTGGTTTCCGAATTCATCAGTCGCTCGCACGAGGACCTGGTCATTCTGCCCGGTGGGACTCGCCTGGAAGACCGTTCCCGATTCAGGGGTTACCGTAACTGTGGGCGTGGCTCCAGAGTTGTCCGTAGCCAGTGGTAAGGACCATGTCACTGCCAGTTCAGTGACGTCAGGGCCAACGATTTGAACGATGTCTCCTGGGCAGGTTACAGTTGGTGGCTCGGAATCCACTAGAATTACACCCACAATTATACACAAATCACGGTGATAAACGTAAGTCACGATTATATTTTCAACTTTTAGCGATATTTAAAAAATGTTCAATTCAAAGAAAACACTACACACAAACATTTATACGTCATCATAATTGATTCGTAACTTACTAAGGGAATATAGTGCATGCAACTCGTTTTCATGCTAAACATCATCCTACATTGACATGACATTAATTATACACGCATCTTTTTAGTGAACGCATGACACGATATCAACCATATAAAATGCATAGACCACTTAGTACAACTGGTCGTTAATCAAACATCATAATGGAAATGAAATGGTCTACACTGAATACGTCGGGTAAGTTGTACTGGTGGTGGATATAAAGTGCGTATAGATTTCCACCCACTTTTACACACATTAATTTTATGAAAAAATATATAATACTATTTCAATTCTTCATAAAAGTAACTCACCCCTTACTGACAGAGTAAAAGTGCAGTTGCCAACGTTGCCAGTTATGTCAGTTGCCGTGTAAATTACACGAATTTCAGTATTAGCAAGGTAGTATACACCGGAGACATGTGTCTGCGTCACGGTAAAGTCAGGAAAGTTATCCGTTGCTATGGGGTCCGTCCAGTTGACGAAAGCGGATGGTGTCCCGAGTGCGACCCACTGTACGATGTCCGCGGGACAATCGGTAAAGGTTGGTGGTTCGAAGTCTTCAACAACTGCAAGGGATATTAACGTAACATGTTGAAATGAATGTAAATACTTATCTCTAAATTTATACGCTTTAAAACACACATCATAATTATATCACAAACATTTCCGAGACATCGACAGAATTGACACAATTTCAATAAGAGGTATAAGGCTATCATAAAGTACATAAGAAAAAATAGAACAATAAGAACAATATCAAGTAAATGTCAAAAAAATATATATTTGTTTATATTTGCCAAGAAAATAAGCTTTTACTAATTTATAGTACTTGGGAAAAATAAGTTTCATGAAGGTAAAGCGGCACATAGCGTGTCCGTTCACAAACCATCCTTATGAAGTAATTATTGTTCAACGCCCATAATTGCATGCAATCCGGATTGTTTGTATTGTAATTTATCAAACATGTATGTTTGAAACGCCATCGTAATAATTGGTGTTGAGAATTATCATGGTCCAGTTGCAGTTGGTGTTTTTCTGTTATTGTTCTTCACGTGTCCGACTCTCCATCCTAGCCGGCTTACCATTCACAGTGATTGAGAAAATGCACATGTTGCTATTGAAGTCCGAGTCAAAGGCTGTGTACAGGACGTCAGTCTTTCCCGGAGGGAACACCGAGCCTGGATACCTGGACCGATGTACCCTGACGACTGAGTTGGCATTGGGATCGGTAAAAACCGGTTCGGTCCAGTTCACGCTGGCTCCAGTAGCTCCAGGGGGGATCTCGACGAGGATATTGTCTGGACAAGACTGCGTCGCGGGTGACTGGGTATCTTCTGGAGCTGTTTGACATACATGGGGACGGCCTTTGATTGATATTTCTTCATATTTGTCATAATCAAAACATTGAATGCAAAGCACAATTGTATAGTTTGTATTGGTACAAAAGTATAATATATTCAGAATCCAACAAAATAGAACGCATGTTAATTTAAAGATATCCATACAAAACCACGTGCTTAATTGGTGTTGCAGTCGATTTGTACAGTATTACTGTAATAAGGTTGCATAACACCGACAAAAGATGTTCAATACTAAAATAAATTGACATTTATCGCACAAAAACTGATACAATGACCAAAAACACTTACTAAATCTATTAAACATTATTTTTGCCGGGGAATTACAAACCGGACTTATGGTTATGAATTCATATGCACTCTTCTCTCGTCGCTAAAAAGGCAAAACAGAGACAATCTGGAAAAAAATTAGAAACAAAAAGTATCAATTGAATGAAACCTGTGACGGTGATTCTGAAGAAACAACTAGAAGAGTTTCCCATCTCGTTGGTGAAGGTATAAGTGACCCTGGTGGTGCCGATAATGAACATGTCTCCAGGATTGAACTCGCTGCTCCGCGTGATGGACCCTTCCCCGGTTGCATCGGGTGGCGTCCAGGTGACGGCCGCGGAAGCCTGTCCGAAAGTCGCCTCAACTGAAATATCGTCTGGGCAACCTTCCGTGATGATTGGTGAGCCGTCATCTGGGAGAAAGAAACATTATTTGAATCTGCGAAATTGTCAGGAAATGTGTGCATTATTACAAACTGAAATATTATCTAGGTTCAGTAAGACGTGATATTTAGATAACTATGTGTGTGATTGCAGTCTCCAACTGATCAAACAAAACCGTCATGTCTCAACTAAAATCTTTGCACATGCCGTTACATGTTCGTGTCAAGTCGTTCCACATCGTTGCAATTCCCTGCGACGGGAATCGCTTCGTTGAGAACATAGCCTCTCAATGCCGTATTTCCGAATGTTCATAAGTGGCGATTTTACGACGAACTACAACGAATTAGAACGAATCAAAACGTATCAGATCGAGCAAATTCGAACAGATACGACACTAACGCGACCCCAAAAAATCTATCATATCAGTCATTTTGGTCATTTTACTGAGTCATTACCCAACGAAATTTCTGTCTGCCATAGCACAACGGGTAATACGCGCGTTACTGTTAGTGTGCATTCAGCCCTGTGCGAGAAATGGGCATGGTTGCCCAATGCTATGACGAACACAAAGTACGATTATTCAGGCACTGGTTGGTAAACTAAATGGACACAAATGAGAACCCGATGGGTATGGCGTTATTTAAAAGGCAATAAAAACTACAAAAGCAAACATACTGATTTTGGTATCATTTTGTTTTTCTTGGAAAAGAAATTTTTTCCGATAAGCATAATAATTGAGATAATTCATTTTTGGACTCTTTTGCAGATTGCACTATATACATGTCTACCATTATCATTATTAGGTGTCCCGTCCAGTTTGTTGAGGCTGCCAAGGGCCTGTATAGCTTGCATTCAAAGTGAAATACACAATACATCCACGATCGATTGCAGTTTACGTTAGAATGTTACGGGCATAGGAATGGGGAGAAGGAGAAGGTATGACAAAAGGAGGAGGGAAGTAGAAGAAAATCGAAATATGAAAACGAGCGACAAGAACTAAGGAGAAGGAGAAAGAAGATAATGGGGAATAGCCAAACAAAGAAGAGAAGGTCGAAAAGAAGGGAAAGGGGAAGTATAAAAGGAAGGAAAAGCGAAAGAAACTAGAGAAGAAGCAGAAGAAGATTAATTACCAACGACTAAGCAAAACCTCTGTGTTAGAACCCAAGAGGGCGTTTTCTAAAATTAATTTGATTCAGCAAGTTTTATACAAAATTGTGCATTCAATGCTTTGTTGAAATAACGATTCAATAAATATATAATAAACAATAATTTTAATCCCCATAAATAAATTTAAAAGTAGTCTTTAAGTAGATATTTTTCTAAACAATAAAAGTATCCCCCAGTAAAGAATTTTTAATACCAATAATGTATTTGGATATTTCAGCCGTTTCTGATCTCAATTTGATCAAATAAAGTTATTAAACAGTCAGTTTTCAAATATTTAAACAAAAATCATTGAGGGGATTTCGCGAAAATGCTACATACTGTGTCTGAGTGAAATACCATCTCCCCCTTTCTTAGAATATTCCTGGGTACGCTACTGGCGTGCACGCATCATTACACTTACCTTCCACAAATACGATGAATGTATAGTTAGTGACGAGCCCAACCGCATCCCGCGCCGTGTAGGTCACAGTTGTGTTGACACCCGGAATGAAGTAATAATTGGGTCCGTGAGAGGACCAAAGCAATACCTGACCGTTGTTATCACTGGCTGCGATGGCCCACCTAGCTTCGACCGCATTGCCGACGCTAAGGAAATACGGCGGTCGCTGCGGATATTCAGGTGGCTGTCGATCTGTTGCGGGGGATAAGGGGAACCGAATTGACATTCATACGGTTGATAGTGAATAACCAACAGGGGTACCTCGAAGGTGATATCATCCATGTTACGATAATGTTTATACAACATACGTAATTAAGAAATGATAATGTTGTTGTAAAACTACAAGTGAAGCAAACTATTTTTTGGCTGGATACCAAAGACAGACCAAAGGAGGCATTTTTTTTTTAAAGAAAAACATTCATAATGTATGCCCCGTAAATTTGTTCGTGCCCCCCAATCAGTCCGACCACACTAAGTACGCCACTGTCACTGTCAAATATCAAACGGTAGCGGCAGGCCATTTACAAAGTAGTAAGGGTGGGATGGGGCGAGGAGGGTGGTTTTTGTATTCAAGACGGCAAGTCAAAATTCATCACAAAAATGGGATATGTAGAGTCAGCCCCTGATAATTCATGTGCAACTCAATCATGCTGACCACGCTATGCAATTAGTACAGACCTATGCGAACTTGAAGTTTCATAACTGGTGGCAGCGGTGGGATTTTGACCCCACTATTAACATATCTATGAACATATTTCGCAATTCATACTTTGACGTTAAGAGTAAGTTTTTAAATTTGCAAATGAAAAGTGATCTGATAAGAAAGGTTAATGTATGAAGTGCAAGCCCATACGCTGTACATTACAATATAACAGCTGTGTTTTGCTATATGCGTTGGTTTTATTATGTTACCTTCAACAGTGATAGTGAAATCGCAGTTCACATCCGGGTACTCCGCCCTCCATACTGCCACCTGTGTTGTACCGAGGTCAAATGTCGAGTTGCTTGGC
>JAUELG010073449.1:0-10975 GCA_031471515.1 Dendraster excentricus | reverse complement strand
TACTCAATGTTTAAATTAAGTAAGACATTTTCCTTTTTACGGCTGAGAACTAGTATTAAAATACATTTGTTAACGTATGTTATAGTAAAAACGAAATCTCAGTTAAATACTGAAGACAGGAAATCAATTTTTGTTTTATTTATTTATTTGTTAATTTTTGTTTTATTATTATTATTTTTTTTTTACTTAGTGTGGAATTAAATACCGGCTCAGGTTTTTTTTTTATATTTGAAACAGTGCAGAACAACACTTGTTCCTTCATAGATCTTGCACTGTAAAAATGTATACAAGACCTTCTTAAAAGTATTGTATAAGCACACACAGTCTGTTTTAATTCTGAGTCAATTTGGATCGCATGGATGGGTAACATCAAGAGATCCTGTATAATGATTTTCTAAATAACCACGATATACACACCTGGGCATTCTCCCTCGTAAACTAGAATGTCATCCAAACCAATATCCCCGGTGTATGAGGTCCCTTTTAGTCCTTCAAATATCACCTAGCAAATTCAAATCACAATGGATAAATACACTTTTAAACAATGGGCAATTCAGACAAAACAAGCAAAACGGAAACCAAATTGACAAATGAAATAAGAAACGTATATCGCTTGTTAAACAAAAACAATCAACTATTCGCAAACATTACTGTGGTTATTCTAGCATGATATTAAATCAGCACTGCAAAAACCATGGTGTTAAATTAAAACCCTGGTTTTTACAGGATTGATAACTGATATTTTGGTTACATTTATACAAGGCAAACTGTCAATTACATGAGCGCCAAAATTTTGGAAAATAACGGGAAAATTGTTCAAATAAGGGAGACAATATATTTAAAAGATCAGCGTTAATTCAAGCGTTTTAGACCGGGTGAAGCACACGACCAAGACAACTAGTAACGTGGCTCGGAATTCTGGCACGTGTACTAACTTGTTTGACCCAGGAACGCTGATAATGTTTGGAAATTTTCCTTGGTCAATAACCACTCTCGATGATATATTCGAAGGAAAGTATTATAATCATTATTAGTCTTTAGCTACGATACATACTATATCACAGTGCTTTCAATGATATACAATATAAAAACAAACATTGACCTTAGAAAGTAAATACGTTTTAAGGATTAAAGCAAAAACATCCACTGATGGAGCAGCTTTTGGTTTTATACTGGAAGGAAGTTTGCTCCATTCCTTAGACGATCTCCTCAAAATCGAAATTGTCTGCATTGCAGCGAATGTTTGTACACATACATACCAATTAAACACTCATTAAACTATTCTGTCTAAGGACAGGACATTGGAATACCTGAAGGACCTGTCTAATGATTATATTGGCAATACAAAACAAAATACGTACGAAGGAACCGCTACATAATTATGTACATCCTGATAGTGTTTTGTGAAATAAGACACTGTTACTAGGACCCTTCAATTGACATTGGTGATAAAACACTCTATATCTCAAACGCAGGGTGGATTCTCGTTTGACTTGGTACGTAATTGCCTAAAACTTATCTCCATAAAACATAAATTCACACTGTATTCCTTCTGGGCATGCGGGCGTAATACGCCGCTGATGAGCATGGCAAAGACATGCATGGATCGATCATGACCGGTGTTTTAGTTTCAGAATAACACGTTTCGTTATGTAACATTTAGCCGTTGTTATTTACATCGTAATAAACAAGATACCAACCTGAAATGGAGTTGTTTCATTGATGGTGACCGAAGCTTTCAGCCATTCGTTGCCCTGGTTTCCTGAATTGGTCCAAATCAGTGTACCAAGACCGCCCACATCGCTGCGCTTGGAATATACATTCAGAGCGTTGATGGTTGCTCCGTACATGTGATACCAAAAGTTGAGACACAGTGAAGATGATGATGAAACGACCGGACTTGCAAGACGAGCAGCGTTTCCATTGTATCCGCTAGACGTCTCTATGTAGATGTAGTAACCGTAACCTGACCATGATGAGGATTTTTTTAGATTCAAAATATATGGAAACAAGATAAACGCCACAGTTTATACATATTTTGTATTTTCACTACTGATTTAATTATTATTATCATTATTATTATTATTATTATTATTATTATTATTATTATCATCATTAATATTATTATTATTATTATTTTTATAATTATTATTATCATTTTGATTAACATTATTATTATTATTATTATTATTATCATTATCATTGTTATTATTATTATTATTATCATTATTAATATTAAAGATGAAGACTTGACTTGGAAACGACCCCTCCCCCTCTAAAAAAGATAATTGGAAGCTCTTAGTACCAATCATGTGAAAGATTATGTTTTGACTATTATGTTTTTTTATTACTGCAAAACAACCTACTAAAATTTATTTGTCAAATTATCATATCTATCCGGCCTGGACAGATATCGCAACGGTTCGATTTTCAATTTTGTTAGGCTAAATAAAAATGCTCAAAGACTACTGTAAAAAAAATCTGAATAGCTTTTTAAAACGTCGTTGATTATATTTCTATTGAATCAACACATTAAATGCATTAAATCGTGTCACTCGGCAATTTTGCTTATGTACAAACACTATTGGACAAGCGACTTGCGCGCGATAAGTGGGCCTTCTTGTTATAAACGGGTTGGTGTGGTTATTCATAATTCTATGGTGACACCTTCTACCTGGTTTATTCAAAATTCTATCCTCTGCGCTATGACCATTGCGCACAGGGGGTCAGTGTCACACGCAGAACATAGCGCAGCGATTGTTCCATGATCAATGTCTTGTTTTCGTTACATTTTTTTCTTTAATTTAATTGGAATAAATTATTTTTTTTTGCGATGATTATCATTATGCGAATGATATAAAATAACTATAGTATACAATATTTCGAGCCACTAGTGACATGGATTCCTCGGTGACATAAATGGCACCATTTTCTTTGGGACTACGCGCCTCGGCGGAAAGTAGTGCTTTTCCTGTCACCTCGGAATCCATAATTTCAACTAGAGACTCTCAGTGTATTGTTTGATATTCTTTCACATGATTGGTAATAAGAGCGTACATTTCATTATTTTTGTGCAGGCCGTTCCCCACTACTGTCATTCAGCTTTAAACCTTATTTTTCTGTTGATTATACGAACTACTTTTCTGGGTTCAATTGAAAATTAATGAATTTTGATCGGTTTCTTTTTCATCTGTACTTTTTGTTGTCGACATTCTTTAACTAAAACACATTTCAGTAAGCAGCATCTATTTAGAAAAGGTTTGTTGACCAACGCACCCGTTGTGTGATCACGCTCCGGTCCAGTAGACGTTGATCCCGTTCCACCGCTATTCCTTGTCCAATAAAAGTTGGTGGAGTGGTGGTTGTACTGGCACCAACCGTATTCGAAATCACAGTTAAGAGAACTAGGATCTGCAAAAAAAGGAGAATTTTACACATAAACGATAAAGAAATACTTTTGTTTATATTTTGTGTTGTTAAAAATTTGTTGTTATCATATTATTCTCTTTTTTATCAACAATATGATGCAGTAATAATAAATACTAGAATTTGAATTTGAAATTTGCTCAGGAAATTGATCCGGCTGACTCGTGTGAATATCATGAATGTCTGATGATATGTCTAGGATATTATTATGCTATAACATTCACTTTTAATCTAAAAAGGGAGTGGGAAGCTCTAATTTGACAAAAAATAAGCATAACATTCGATTTTATTTTGCAATCTGAGCACGGGAACAGGTCGTAATTGGAGGTTGAATTTTGTTTTACTTTGTCGTGCCATATGAGGACTTTACACAATCTGATTGGCCAATGTTAAGGTTGTAAAAAGATGTGCAACTCATACTCTTTCAGAATATGTCAAAACATTTGCGTATATCCACGTATCAAAGAAGTTGTGAGCGATAAGACAAGTGCATGTTTGAGCGAATTTCACTAAGCATAAATGAGGTATGAATTCGTATCTACAAATCGTAACGCATCCAAATGTGAAATAGAATTGGGTGTTTGTGGATATTTGAAAAAGTTATGGCCGAAATAAACCGAAAATGATTTGTTTTGAATTGTTCGCCGTTAGATGGCGCTATTCAGACTTGGTCAATTTTCTCTCTGGTGCGCTATTTAAAGTTTAAACGTCAATATAATGACTTCATGACATTTATTCGGTACAAATGTGGTATTAATTCGCATCTACAACTCGTAATCTTTCCGGATAGTAAAAGAAAATTGGGTGTTTGTGGACTTTTAAAAAAGTTATTGCCGATTAAGAGACCAGATTTGGCAAATTTTCACATTCGTGCGCTATTTAATTTTGAACCGTCAATAAGATGACTTTATGACATTTACTCGGCATGAATGAGGCATGAATTCGTATCTACAACTCATAATGTACCCGAATAGATCAAGAAAAATGGATGTTTATGGACTTAAAAAAAGTTATGGCCGAATAAAAAAAAAACATGTTTTTACCATATTTTGCCAATGTTCGTGCGCGCGTAATTTTGACTTTGACGCGCGCGTACTCCGTTATTATGAGTCCAGAATGGCTCAAATTAATAGTGTGGATTAAGGGATGTATAAGTATTGCAAAACGTGTGAAAAAAACGGCAATTTTCCTTTTCATTAACGTTACGCGCGCAAAAACGCGCGCACCGACGCGCACGCGCGGAAATTTTGAAACGCTAAAATTGTCTGAAACGTAAAGAAATTAGTTAGGTCGGGGTTTTGAGCATTTTTTTACTTTTTTTTATTTGACGGACGCGTACCGGCGCGTCTTCATGTGTAAGCGCATGTGCATGAGCTTATAAGATGGCAATTGATATGATTGATATATATGCGAAATTTGAATCGGAATTTATCATTCATGACTGAGATATGATGATTATTAAAATTTGACAAAATGGCGTCCTGATTACGTCATAGTGATGTGACGTCACTGAAAAAGTCTGCAGTTCTAAGTTAGACGATGATCTATCATCATGCGAAGATTCATGATAATTGATTCATGCGATCTTGAGATATGCGACGAACAAAATTGGGAAGAACAAATAAATAAATAAATAAATAAAAATCTTGACGAAAACAATAAGGTAATACGTATGATATACGTATCACCTTAATTAAATAAATAAATAAATAAATACAAATAAAACGATTTGCTTTCCATAGCAAGTGAACAAATAAGTGGTTTCACTACAAAATGAATAGTTAGAAGAATAATGTATATGCCCAAATCAGGAATTCTGTGTAAAGTTAATGTAAATACTACAATGTTGGAATATTTTTTTTAGACCCAACGTACGTCATTGATTTTCCCCAATGTTTGCGCTAATGAACCATATTATATACTAAAGGTAATGATTTTATAATGTTTCCAAACTACCAATGTACAATACATGGTTGCATGAATTTGCAATCATGAATCTAGCCTTATTTTTAAGCTTTGAAAGGCAGCCGCTATGATGATTGACCCATTTTCCTCTCCAAAGCGTATGTCCAACATGTCATCGTTATGGGTCATTTCCCAGAGTTGGCTGTAAAATGTTCAACCAAAATTGGCACAGAGGCTTTCGAGACCAAACTCCGTCCAACGACATTGGGGTGGCGCTGGTCTTTGTTACTTGAGTAGGTTACTCATCCTTCAAAAGAAAGCTATCCGCCTTTGCTGTAATGCAGATTATCGATCTCACTCACCACACTTTTTAAACAGTCATACAGAGTGACACAGAAAGGTTGCAATACTTACGATCGTTAATTTCTTCGACACCATCGCCAAAATGTAATTATTGTTTATTTCATTGGATAGAACATTCTTTTTCCAACAAAGTGATACCATGAACACGGATTTTTGGATGCTAGGGCCATTTTTCTGAGGCAATGTCGTTTCCAAAATTTGCTACTTTTTCGTCTCCAGCGATCCGCTGAGCTCTGGCGACTATCCGTCGTCACCTTCGAAACGTCGAGCCCCTCCTACCACCCACCCTCTCCTCACAATATAAACAGTCCTTTCCAGGACTATCCCAACAGTCGTTTAAAGGAATACCAACAGTCCTTCTAGGACTAACAACTGTCCTTTTCAGGACTCCCCTAGAAAGAATATCAACAGTCCTTTTCATCAGGACTACCCCAATAGTCCTTTACAGTACTAACCCAACAGTCCTTTCTATGACTACCACAGTCCTTTTTAGGACTTTCCAATAAAGAATACCAACAGTCCTATTCAGGACTACCCCAACAGTCCTTTATAGGACTACCACATCCTAGATAGTATCCAACCACCAATCCCTCCCTCTCTCACATGGTGCACCGCAAACTACAAGTATGCCTTTAACATCTATCATGTCTGAAGCGGGATGATTCCTTCGTGTTTCTATTTTTACAATACGCGCGCTTGTTATACCAATACTACCAAACACATCATCTTGACTTCAGAATTATTTGAGACACTATACATGTGCTCGTTTAAGTGCAGCTGATATATCGGGTCTCATGATATGAGAAAATAAGTGGCAAGTCATGCAAATTTCGTAATTTCAATTTCACGTATAAAGATAATACAAACATTCAATATAATTTCAAATGTAATACCAATTCATTTATAATATCAATGTGCTTTGGTTATGCGTGCAACAAAATAATACCTACTTTAACCACGAACACGTGTACAGATGTCAATGAAGTGCACGTATGTATAGGCATGATGTATGTTACCAGAAATTTAAAATGGCCGCCACCTTGTCTACTACGACCACTTGTCTATAGCCACCATTTCTCGCCGGTCCCTTGAGTGGTCACTAACTCGCTATAGACAACACATTAGCGATATTTCAAATATGATGAAAACATTAAAAAAAATAAAACTGTACGTACACACAACACACACTAACACATATCATACAGGCCTTGTGTGTTATTGCGCAGTTTATTTATGAAGTAAACATGTTTTATTTCTCTCTTTGAAAGACATTTAAAGAAGGACTTTATCTGGCGAATTATACCATATTATAGTACCATTAACATTAATTATGAAAGGCTAAAGTTTGGGTGCAAGGCAGATTTGTATTGATAGTAATTCCTGTCATATGTTCATGCACTGTCGAAGTTGATTAAAAATAGAGCCTTTTCGCATTTGTCGCATAAATATTTATTTGTAACTGTATGTGTTTGTTTATTTATTTAATGTTTACTTCTCGCAACAGATGCATGGGTGGTGTCGGGTGGAACGCATACGGGTGTGATGAAGCACGCTGGAGAAGCAGTGCAAGAATGTGGTCTAGATGAAGAGAAGAACGGGGTGCCGGTGGTCGCTCTAGGGATCGCAATGTGGGGGGTCGTAGACTTGCGAGACTACCCCAAGTTAAAAATCAAATATCAGGTAATCAAAATCCAAATACATAGCCTTTTGATAGGGCTATAATTATGTGTCTGGGATGAATTATTTGCAAGGGAGAGTATTACACTGTCTAGCACCAGTTTGTGTTTTCGTGTACATTTCTGCACAGCGATAGCGACAATCATTGGTTAGTCAAGAGATTACAACAGATGAAAAAATATGATCCAGCCTAATCTCTACAAAGATGTATTGAAATAAAGGGAACGAATAGTTTTGTGTGGCGCCCCACAAACCTAAAATGTGCGTCTATCACCAATCACACAAAATAATATTACTATACATTATGCTATTGTACATAATTATTCATAAAAATTTGCTTTGAAATTTACTAATTGAGCAACATATACGCACTTACCAAGCGAAACTATTCAAACTGAATAAATAGTAAACAACAACAACAATAACCAAGCAAGGTGTGAAAACAAATCTTGTCACTTATGGGTCGACAGAATGCAACGTACTTTGGCATTTATTCCACAATAAATGACTTGTAAAAAAAGATTCTGCTGAAAAAATCCCACGAAAATAATCACATAGTGATTTTAGACTAATTTTCTGATGCCAGGTCTCACATAGCAGCCAGTTTTTCCCCCGCCCTCATTTAGGGTCCAGAATCGGCAGCGTGATTGACACGCTATTGACAATTAATTGGCTTATGTAATGACGAGTCGTCTGCATAATTAGTTCATTAGTCCGTTCTTTAGATGACGTCACGTTTCGGCGATATACATATTTGTATATGCCTAATCTTGGTGTTGATTTGTATGTTTCTTGATTATGCTCGTTTGTGAATCAGGGTCTCGATCAAGCGGAAGTTGAGGTTGGTACGTTGCCAAGTGATGGCGAGGACGAGGTTAGTATATTATAAATTATATTGTTGGTATGTTCTGTCTCATTAAGCTCTGGAAATACTATTTGGTTGTTGATTTATTCATTTTTAACATTAATTTCCTGACTTGTAAAAGTTTGGAAGCATCAAAGCTGGACAACTGAATTTTTTCCAATAAAGGAACTACAGACTACGACGTACTTTGGCACTAATTCCATACTTGATCACTTGTAAAATTTACAACAAATTCTTTGGCGGCAAATCTCACTTTACAGTCAATTTACGCCCCACCCGCATTATACGGTCAAGAATCGGAAACGTGATTGACAATCATTGGCTTACGTCATAACGCGTCATCTACATAATTAGTTTATTAGTCCGTCCTTTTGATGACGTCACATTTTAGCGAATAAACAAGGGCGTTCCCGGAAAAATTAAATATTAATCAATTATTCCAGAATTGATTGATTTCATGGAAAATTAATGCCAGATTTTGTTTCCAGGAAAAATTATATACGTACAGTGAGCCGAATTGAGAAAATAAGGTCATCTAGACGCTGTAGTCACTTTAAGCAGTGTCCTAACAAAAGCCCTGGCCTGGATGCCAGGGCCGCAGGAAATTAACTTTGGACCTCCGAAATATTATCAATTACGTCGTCACGGATCTTTACACCATAGAGGAATAGGGGTGTCCCATGGACCCAATAGATATATTTTTAACTCATATTTTTTTAGGCCTGAATATGTTTAATTAAAGAAATTTTATGTTATCAAAACCAAATGGTTGTTTGGCGACCATCTTGGCCCCCATGGATTCCAGTGGGAAAAGGTGTAACTTACCTAAATATTGAATAACGAGACATAAACAAAAAATTAAACATGTATTTAGGGAAAGTTAGCAACGAGGTATTATATCAAATTAACTAAACTGATTTGAATAATTGATCAGTAATTGTTCATATTTCAATCATATGAATTAAAACTAGGGGGTCTTGGCCACCATTTTGTGCCACTCTTTGCCACCATCTTGGATTTCACTAAAATATTATGTGTATTAAAATTGCTTATCTCTTAAGTAGGGTCATACAAATACAAACTAACACATTTTATTTCGGTAAAATACCAACGAGGGATTTGTTGAAGTAAAATCATAATGATTCAACTAATTGGTTCCCTATATAGCTCTGGAACTTTGGAACCGAGGACCAAGAGCCCAGCGTGTATTAGCCTTTGGTCAAGGCTCTATGGCTTACATATTCTCTGTGCGACCGCGAGCTAGCTTGCTGTGTGAGAGCAGCACGTAGTTACTGAGCGGGACTAGTAACTGGGTACTCGGTTTGGGTAATAACGCGGTTAGCACCTGCAAGACAACCCGTTGCCTATCGGATGGCTGATAGTGTATTATCCACATTTACCTTCTGCGAACGTGCCACACTCCTGTGTTGTACGAACGAGGTGTCCAATAATAGCTTCATCACTTGTAGCACAATTCCAACTGTGATGTTTCATATATTTTGATTCATGCAAGGTTGTCGTTATGTTGCTACTTGTCATTATCTTATCCTCATGAAAATTACTTCCAGGGATTTTCCCCGCCCGCAATTAGGGTCCAAAATCGGCAGCGTGATTAACACGTGATTGACAATTCATTGGCTTTCGTCATGACGCGTCATCTGCAGAATTTAGTTCATTAGTCCGTTCTTTATATGACTAAACGTTTCGGCGATTAAAAAGGGGCGTTCTCAGGACAATCATAAATTGACTAAATGCGCTAAAATCTATTGATTTTATGGGAAATGAGTGCCAAATTCGTAAAGAGAACATAATTGTTACAATTATGCAATCTAGGCAATCATCCTCTCTGTAGTCCCTTCAACTACATATCTCTTGGGATTGCTCCTATTCGGGCAAGATAAGATCGCTCTACCTCGCTAGGCGTTGGATTGAGACCAGTTACACATGCGTAGAAATAGGGCAAATACATTTATCAGGGGAAGTCGCCGTGAGATCGCAAAGTTGGCACCCAAATGATTGCATACGCAATGAGATCGGACTGACTCGCGGCGAACTGGTGCGATTATGTCACACCGAACCGAGATCACTGGCAACTCGGACTATAATAGCGCATATCGCATAGTGGATACCCGGCATTACTTTTTTTCCTTTCATACCTCTTCTTCCTTAAATACTGATGATTACTCAAACCACTCCGAGCGTTGTCATGTCAACTGGAAGCATCATGATTGAGGAACTCCCACGGGAGTTTGATAAATCGACAAGCGGTAAAGAGGTCAGTAGATACATTATTGTTTTGTTTTGATTTACTGTCTCATTATGAAGCTGTGGAAATACTGATTGACGTTAAATTATTTATCATAAACAATCCTTTCATAAACTTGCATACGTATAGAAGCAACAAAGATAGACAATTTTTAAGCAATATTAGCACTGGCCGGGGACCACCAAATATTAGCCCTGGACCACCGAATTTGATTCAATTACGTTACGAGTGTAGTTACCCCCTTTGACCAATATATGGCTGTGATGGGGGTTTGAACTGCCTCTTGAAAGTGTTATTGGTCTCGACCGTCAAAAACCTGGTCTCGAAGTGGCAATAGTAGCAACTGAACTTGGTCTCGACATCAAAATTTGAGAAAATGTATCGTCTCGAGCTAGACATTTGAGCCTTGCCCATGAGAATTCAATTGCGACTGAACCTGATCTAGACTTTGAATAATTTGAGCGGACCTGGTT
>JAUELG010073339.1:0-10975 GCA_031471515.1 Dendraster excentricus | reverse complement strand
ACGCGCTCTACCGATCTTGCCACACCGCTTCCATGCAAGAAAGCACATTCAAGAAAGGACAAAATATCTCAAAAACTCAAATACTCAAAAACTAAAAAACAAATATTGAAAAACTTGGCGTTCGAGTAGTAGCATTTACATACATAAAGCGTGTAAGCGGATCCGTACGTACGCGCGCGACTTTTGAGATCACACTTGTGATGTCACTTTCTATAACCCCGCAATTAGGGGCTGATCAGGGGCGAAAATCGGGTAGAAATATTATCGATTTTAATAGTAGATTATTCCTTTCTGTGACAATTTTGGAAAAAAAAATATGAATATTTAGGAAGATTGTAACATTTCCTTTGCAATGATACTAACATTATTCAGACTACAAGCCGTTTGAAACCTTCGCGCCCCTACTTTAAACTCCTCAAGGGGCCATATGAGAATCTCTCCCAGGCCAGCTCCATTGCATAACAACACATGGTTCAGTCACGACCAGTTCAAAGCATGGATCAATGGCCAATGCCAGTAGAGGAATGCCAGTGGGAATTCTACTGGACTATAGATAAAGCTTAGTAAAAATGTTTTATTGTTCATGTAAATGTAACCCTCTGATTTGACAATTTAAAAAAATAAAATATTTGTTTTAGGCTGCACAACATTACATGTATAGTCTCGTAAACATGTTCTCTGCATTACTGTATCATATTACACAATTTGTTTGTGATTGTGAAGTATGATCTAGTTTCACTGCAACATACAAAGCACATGTTTGTCAATGTGCATTTAAGTTTCCTCTATGTATCAGACTAGACAGTACTATACATGTAAGACAAATAAATGTGTCTGCAACAACACAAATAGTAAGCCTCAGAATTGTATTGACAATAGCTAGTCATGGTGCTTGGTAGTCTCATTCATTAAGGTGCAAATCACTTAGCAAATCACATAGTTGATCTTTATCATCATTTAGACCTCAAAGAATGAGATTACAGCCATTAATTGCTATGTACAGCCTGAGCGATACTGGAGATAATGCAATAGCTCATGGCATGTAGCTCAGTGAATACTACAATTAAGATCTGTTCATCTCTTCAGTTTGATTAACGTTACAGTTAATTATGCACGTGTTGGTCAATGTAAAGTTTGTAATTAACCGTGACAATGCTTGAATTGATGCATAATAATTCCAGTAAACGTGATACAAGAACTTGTACACTTAAATGTAGTTCACAGAGACTTGTTGTAGGTAATGTGGTACAGAATGCGATTTTCACCTGATTTTCTTAAAGCAAGTTAGGCATCTAATAACTACTTTAGATTACACCTGCATTCATAGTCTGTGTAATGTTGCGAGGGATGCTCTATTTATGGCAAGCTGCTCTATAGGTAACCTGTAGCCTTGTCAGACTTGTTTCTTAGGGCACATATCTCTACATTGGCTGTATTTTCCTATTATCATTATTGACACAATACCTGCATGACACATGACAGCTTGTGGTTCTCTTGGACTTTATTTTACACCTGCATTCATAGTTTGGGAAACTTCTTAACTTTGTAGCAACTTTTTGTGATCTACATTATAATGCATTTCTCTGAACTGACTGTACCTTCCTATTACCCTCCTTGGCACAATACCTGCATGACACGTGCCATTCTGGCCCCTTGGGGTCTTCAAAGTACACCTGCATTCACTGTTTATGTTACAGGAAAACTCCAAGAAAGTTTAAAAGGCAACCTGTCCGACCTGTCTTTCAGAGTGCATTTCACTGCATTGACTATTAACCCTCTATTAACCCCCTTACCCAATACCTGCATGACACATGCCATTTTATTGGGGCCTCTGCACTGTGTTACTTACATGTAGCTAACTGCCTTACGGTTGTTCTCTCACACCGGGCGTTCCTTTTTGGCCCCCGCATGCATATTACAAAATATGCACGTATGTAATCTACTGTAGTTTTATTGTTACTCATAGAATTAGATCATACTAATTTGTACCTGAATGCTATAATGGATGACTGGTGTAAGCACTTGACTTCTTACTGGACCGAAGCTTACTCATTGCAGATTAGTAATCTTGTCTTTCTCACAGTGTTACTTGATCATGAAAGGGTTAACTGTTGATACCTGTCACCCTGCCTGCCACGAAAGCCCACCTGACGCTTGTCAGGTTTTGGAGGACCAGTACACACCTATATTGAAAGTTTACCTGAGTCACTGTGTGATGCATCAGGTCATAAGGTCACCTCTGGTACATAGAAACCCCCCTAACCCCAAACCCTATGAAGGGTAATGAAGGGTATATCTAGCATAATGTGTCACCCTTCCTAGGAGAAGTGATATGCAACCTTTGTGACAGCATGCTTATTCATAATGTAAAGAATTACATCTATGAAATGTGTGTCAAAACTCTGCGGCCAACCTAGTTAAAGTCTGCTACATTTAACTACCTAGAATGACCACAGAATCCCTTGTGTAGAAACAGTGTCAGATGGCCTCTTGTCTACATAGTAATGTGTCTTGTTGCTTTACTGTGCCAGGCCAGGGGTGTGAATGTATGCATGTACTGTACATGTACCATGCCATCCATCACTTCTGATCTTTGATGGCATTAACATAACATTGGGAAAACCCCAAGTTTAACCTTTTCAGTGTCACAGGGACACATAAGTACTTTCACGACTGAAGAATGTATTAAAGGGGTAGTACAGTTTTGGTATGGCTGAACTTTAGAAACCAAACCTAGACACTAACCTTATAGTTATAACTCCACCATGCACGAAAAGTATACAAAATTACAAATGACGAAGTAAAAAGCTAAAGGGTACCACCGCCCCAAAATAATATTCTTATAAATGAACGGTAACATCTTTAGAATTATATTCCATCGACAAGTTCACCAAAATATGTTTCCAGAAAAAATATATAATCGGAAAACGCATCACCATTCTAAAGCACGGTCTGTATGTATGAGACTAAATGCGTGCGGAGCGGCGAATCATACAGAATTCCATTGTCTCAAAACGTGCGCGTGTAAGGCATTGGCGCACTCGCAAACCAGGAACATGGAAATAGCAGGTGTTCCGTAAGCGCTACAAGTTAATTGCTTTGTTTATGATTTACACAACCCTTTGCAAAATGTTGGGTGTCTATTTGATATCACAAAACAGTTCCCAAACATATAATAATGTGTTGTTATTTGCCCGGTGGTCCCCTTTAAATCAGCAACTACTCAAAAAAGGCTTTTGAAAATGTTTGAAAAAGTGCAAGCATTTTTTTGATTTGTTGAAAAAGTCATTAATTATTTGGGCCCCAAATGATTAAAAGATCTGGGCCCCATTGCAGAAAGAGGTTCAATCAATTGTAAATTACGATTGATAGTTAGTCAGAAAATGTACGCGTTTCAACCAAGATCAGATTTGAGCATCCAGATCATGTGATCTGAGTTACGATCAGTTGCAACTTACAATTGATTGTATCTCTTTCTGCAACAGGGCCAAGATATATTCATTGATATTTCAGCCGAATCTGGGTCAATTTTGACCAAATCTAATTTATTCTACCAATAAAATTGCATGTTCTGTCAAATTTGACATGCAGTTTTTCATTATGATTGACATTATGGTTATGATTATCTCCTTTCTACCTAAACTGAACTACCCCTTTAACATACAAAATTTCTGTTTGAGGCAAAGGGTTAATCTGCAGGGTCTGAGTGATAACAACCCTCCCTTCTCCCCAAAAGGTTGTAATAAATACTGAAAAATACTCTTGAAGATAGGCACTACACAAAGCAACATACCTCCTAATGAGTGAGCCAACACTACCCCACTGGTTTGAGGGGATTAATGAATCACATTCTGTCTTATTACCCTGTATACTGTCAGAAAAGGCGTTATTAGACAGACCGCAGGAAAATGTGTGATTACATAAGAACCACTTCAAACAGGATTGAGCCTTCTTCCTGGACGACCTCGGCTCTCTGTCAGGTCTGCATAATGACAAAAACAACATGACATGTTTTTATCCATGCACCTGCACAGTTACATTGTTCCCATAAGTTATGCGAGCAAGCTGCTTCATGTACTTGTACATAGGTATACGGGATGAGAAAAATATTTGAAAATTATAGTCGATAGTGATTTTACAATTGAAATCAAAGCTGTGAGAAACACTGAATTTGTTTTAATTTAAAGACTTTTACGTTGTAGAGAAAAATGGCAATGGCTACTCACGTATTATACTGTTAATGTTAACCCGTCATAATGAAAAGCCTGTGTATTAAAGTGCGTGTTAATTTTGAACATCGCGCTCTGCCCATTCACTTTGTACAGGATCAGGATAATTGTACAGTGGTCGTTCTTTCCTTTATAAAGCATCTTTGCTTCTGTGGAGTCTACGACAAGTTGCTTCTGGTACAAGCTACTCACTAACGTCTGTAGTGCCATTACAGAGGGCGCTTTTATTGAGATACTGAAACATTATCTATATTCCATGTATTTGTTTTTTCATTGCAGTTTCCGGAGCATGACTTCTATGGAGTCTACGAGAAGTTGCTTCTCTTCAAGCACAATCCTGGTACAAGCTACTCGCTCACGCCTGTCACATCGGTCAGTGACGTTACAGAGGGTGCTCTTATTGAGGCGGTCTTATCTGGTGAGAAACGTGGGAACAAACTAATCCTCCCTTGTTTAGTGTGAACACACCTAGCCAGCAACTTGTGAACACACCTACATGTTTGTATGTCAACATAAATTATGTGTGTAAACACACCTATGTTGCGAGCATACCTTTTTAGCTTTCCTGTGAAAATGTGAATCTAGTTTATAGCTTCATGTGAAAACATCAATCTAGCTTTATGAGAACAAATTAACACTGATTAACCCATGTGTGAATACACCAACCCCAAAATGAACATACAAGTCTAAACAAAATGATCATACTGGCTTAACTATAATATACAGGTGTTAACGTAACCAATCTGAAGCTAGACAGTTACCCTCCACGATGTAAACGCACCTGCCCCTTTCCAACCTGCTTTCAATGTTCCATACATTAATGCTTTTCACCTTTTGGCTAATGACTGATTGTTGGTGCTATGAACTTAGGAGTAATTCATATGTATACAGACCAGTTCACACTAAAACAAAGAATTGTGTACATCAATCGTTCCAACTTGGCTATACTGTATCTAGAAGAAATATTGGACTGAGCGTGAGGGAAAAGATGAATATGATCCTCCTTGCAAGTTTGTACAATAAAATAGTTCCTTCATTGTAATTTAAAACCCTCAGAAATGTTATGCTGACTTACGCTAACTTTAATTGTTTATGATGAAAAAAAAATTGTGTAAATTAATTTTACATTTTTAAAAGAAACAATGTTGAGAACCTAAATTGTACGCACATTACAATCAATACAATGCGCATGGCTTGCCCTGGATGCATGCCTGTAGACAAACGTTTGTAGACTATGCATGACAGTACATATAATGTATTCACAGTATACCACTTGTAAAATAATTAGTTATTTAAATAGTATGCATACCTACAGACAATCGTTCTCACTTAGACATCTATAATATAACCAGTGTGTAGTGAGAAATAAAATGTATCGCAGCTAATTAAACATGCACTGAGACATAGATAATCAGTTGTTTACTAGTGCTGTGAATCTAGAATGACACATGTATCAATAACATTTAATTGATTTAAGTCAGTTCTTCGGGGCCTATATTCATTAAGCTCTACCACCCTAGCGTGCAACTAGAATCACTTGTTATTATGCATATTATTGTTGCTTATTAGAGATGTTGTGGCAGTATTAGATGGGCGCATGACTTGCGATGGCATTCATCTTGAGATTGAAACCATTGGTGCCCCTTTATTCACATTTGTATGTCCTTCAGAAAGATTCCAAAGTCACAGTATTGCTCTCAAACCAGGAGTATGAATGGGTACTAAAATTGTGTGCTAATGATACCCTTTGCCAAGGAAAGCATGTGGCCAGTATGCTCTCTGGAAAGTTGAGATAATGCACAAATTACTAGCATTAGATTTATTTGGACAGTACTCAATGACTGGGATGAAAATTTGCTCCGGGTTATAAAAAAAAATGAATTAAAAAAACAACAACAACATAACTTGACCATGTCATTTGCCAGCAACGGTATAATGGATAATATGCTCTCTGGGGAGTTGAGCTGATGCACAAGTTATTAGTATAAGATCGGTCTGGACTGCCCAAATAATTTTATTTATTTTTGTTTTACATTTCCTAAATTTAGGACCCAGTGCACTATACCACTGATTGTCCATTGACAAAAAAAAATCTTTTGGATGGGCCTATCTCAGCCAATACATAATCTATTCATTTGTTTTTTGGTATTTGGACATTATTTGTTAAGCTCTTTCTGAAAATTAAGTCCAAATTTAAAAATTCAACAACAAAAAAATGTTTGACATTATTTATGACATCACACTTCACCACTCTAGATGCATTGCCCTATCAGCTACAAGTAGAGTTTCATGAATGGGCCCTGGAGATACTTACTATATCTGTTGCATACTATGCATCCATTGAATGAGGAATGTGCATCATGCAAGGGAAGTTTGAAAAGTGTAAACAGTTGGACTTCATGGAGCACACACATTTTAAAGGTAGAATTGAGTATCGGAATGTCCTTAAGTGTGTCCCCCCCAAAAAAAAAAAAAAAAAAAAAAAAATTTATTTTATCAAAATCGGTTCAGAAACGGCTGAAATATCCATAAACTTGCGTTATCTTTAGACTTTTTAGGCAAATTTTGAAAATGCTCAAATACTACTGTGAAACATAAATATATATTTTTTTTTAATCGTCAATGGTATTTCTATTGAATCAAAACATTAAATGCTCAATTTTGTATGAACAAAGGTTAAACAAAATATTTGTTTAAAAACAGCGCCCTCTTGCGTTCAGGGCTATTCTTGAATACATTGGGTCTACTTAGTCATTTGAAATTATTTATACTTTGCGAGCATTACTTTGTTCCGTAATGGTGCACGTTATGGTTACTAACATAAAGTTTGACCAATACTCAACTATCTCTTTAAGAATGCACAAAAGAATATATCTAAAGTTGAATGCTACAAACTTTGGGCAGATAATAAAGCCTTCATTTAAAGTTGTGTGCATAGAAACATCATGCGAGCACCACGAGAGATGTCCATGTCTAGTTATTGTGGGAAATAAGACTTATTTGATAGTTAAATTGATGCTCAGCATTACCATGAAATGAATAGGATTCCTCATTTCCGTTGGCCGCTTCCTCATACTTAAAATTCTTAGAAACTCATTAGTCTAATATTGTATACATTAGATTTTATGGTTTCAAATTTGTATTAAAATAGGAAAGGTGCGCCCACAATGTTTTACAAATTTAGATCAATTCCCTAAGCACAGGAAATTGCTTTTAAAGGAAACACAACTTTCTCCAACAATATTATGTCAAAAAGTTATAAATATGCAAATAATCTACTTCTGAAACTCTGTACAAAAGCTATGAACTTAGGATATACCCTGATAGGATATCTAACATTGTTCAGCAAATTGATATTTTAATAGTGCCAATAATTATGACTTAATTATGAAGTTCATTATTGTTTGTAATTAATGTTTGAGGGTTATTGGTCGATCTGCTTTCTTAGTCTACGGTTTGATCTGCTTATAAAGTGATCTTAAATCAAGAATTCTGGGCCTACGTAGAGTACACTGCCCTATAAAAGGGGCTTTAGAATTTAAAAAAATGTGTTAACCACATATATATTCATGAGAAAACAACTAGTACGTAGTTGCATGATGTTAAAAATGTGTTCTTCTGCATGTGTACCATATGTTTTTTTTTTCTTCAACTGTTTTTATTTTGTCAATTTTGTGTTCATTTTCCATGTTTACTTTTTATTTGATTTGCATTTGATTAGAATTGTAGTCTAGTTAATTTCTATTGATGGTATGTCTTCCTTTTTTCTTTTCAAGCATTCCAGACAGTTACAAGTGAAATGAATTGCCTTGTGAAGTTTGGTTTTAAAGAGATGAAGAATATCTCTTGATGTCAGAGCTGCTTAAATGAAAGTACAAAAGTAATTCAACTATTAAAGTACAAATACTGTAGATTATGTGGATGATATGTTTTTGGGAATTGTATGGATCTTTTGTTCTTAAATATACAGTACATGTATGTATGCAGTGGAAAAATTCTGCTTTTTACAGTTTAAACAAAAAAATTATTAACTTTGAATTTTGAAACTGCATGCTACGTTTGATACTAATGCCTACATACTAGAGTCTGCATCTTGGAATGAATTGCCGAATCATGTATTGTCTTGTAATGTTGAGCATGTATCTAGCAGTTGTAATTCAATTGTTTGAGTGTGATTGTAACTGTGAACCTTCTGTACCTCCTTTGTCTTCTTCCTTCTTTTCCACCTTCCCCATCTCTTTCCTCTTCTTCTCTTCTTCACCTCTTTCTCATCTTCCTCATTTCTTCTTTTCCTTTTTCTCAACTGTCTCCTCCTGCTCTTCCTCTTTCACTTTACTTTCCTTTTCAACCCCCTCTTCGTTTACTATTCCTTCCATCTTTATTTTCCTTCTTTTGTTCATCTTATCTATATTTTACTGCCACGTGTTCTACTTCTGTTTCTTTATCTATTTCAATGTCCATCTTGCTTTGTTTTCCCATATTTCCTTCTCTTTCCTTTCTGTACTATCCACTGGCTCTCTTCTCTTGCCATCACTCTCTTCCTTCCATCCCTTCGACCTTTCTCCGTTCTCTCTTTCCTTCCTCTTCTTGCTCTTCCCCTTGTGCTCCTCGTCTTGGTCCTTTGTTCCTTCCTCCATTCATTATCTTGACTACAGATCAGTGGGATGGTAGCCGAATGAATGCCTGTTCTGACCCTCATTGTGCCAGGGTCAATTCTTGTCCTGAACATCACGCCAACCCAAATACCTCTTCGGGCAAGTAGAAATTAACAGTTTTTTCAGTCACCACCATCATTAATCTTATTTTTAAAGAAGCCTCCCTCACCCAAAATGGCCGATGTATTAGTTTTCAAAAGGTTGAGAAAACCCCTGCTGGAAAGCACAATGATTTAGCTGCACTTGGAATAGACATTTTGACTGGCATTGTGCCATGGTTATTCCATGTTCTGGACACCAGGCTACAAGGACTTCTTCATGCAAATATACAGAACAAAAATTGTGGTATTTTGCTTCTTTTTTCCATTAAAGTCCATTGACACTTTTTTTCCACAAATTTCACATTATAGGTCATTGCATTGATACTTGTTGATTTGCAAAAAGTCTTTTTTCACATAATGAACGAATGCTATTTTCCAATAATCTTTTGAGATAAAAAGCACAATTTACTTTATGCTGCAATATTTATCTGGAAAAGCGGTTGATCAAACAAAAAGTAGATGCTTGTATTAGGCGATCTTTCAATGTGTAAGTTCCTGGTATATTGTAGGCATTTTAAATGCTAGCATAATTATGATAATTGGTACATTACTACCAGTTTTTCTATTTTTAACCAGCTTGTAAATATGCAGCTTGGGTATTTTTTTTTTAAATAACACAAATAATAGCAGCTCAAATTTAGTTTTTGCAACAGATGATGTTTCTTCACATTCTCACATTCCTTTTTACAATAATTTTCACATCATCACGCATTTCAAAAATAATTGGAGGAAACAAATGCCATATGATTTTCATCACTGTTCTAATTATTTTTGCTTTCATTTGTAAAACTACATTTGTTATTTTTTTATATTTTTCAACATCTAGGGGTTTATTCAAATCTGCTGCATTCTATGCCATCATTTATGTGTAGGTAAAATTAAGTAATAATGGTCATGGGATTTCACAAAACTACTTAATACAAAATCGTATGCTTGGTGTCTGGAAAACTAATATAAGTATCACTGACTATACATGTATATTGATTAGAACACTGATAATGAAGATAACAAAATTGGAAATGCCAACAAAATGATTAATTTTTAATATCAATTATCTTTATATAGCCCAAGCCAATGCATATTCTGAAGCCTTGGTGTGGGTCTTTAAAGTAACTAATTGCTTAATTGATTAATACTTTTCAGCTAAGTAGTTGTACCATTTTTACCTGTTGTATAGGTAGAAGATTTCAACCAAAGACATCTTGGATGATCAAAATGAAATGGTTTGAATAGATGCATACTTCCATAATTTTTGTCTTACTCTCCAATGAATACATTTGTTCTTTCTTAATCATAACACTTTCATAACACCTGAATACATTTTCTCCCCAGCCTTGACAACTTGCTTCTTAAATGTCTTAGATGAAGTTTGTGGAAATATGGAAATAGATATTTGTTGCTTTCTATTGTTGTAAAAACCTGTAATTTAGTGGGATAGATACATGTTGTAGAGTATTGTTGATGTTGTAGATGTGCATGGCAGGTACTTATAGTAATAGTAGCAGAGAGGTAATGTACATCATTCCATTCTGTTTAGTATAGCTTACACATATGGAACACACTGTTGATAATTTATGTATCTTTATTGGCACGTATTGTGATGTTGGTTATGTGTTGCCTATGTTCATGTATGTAAGCTTGTTACATGTACGCAACAAGTAGACTGTATATCCACACTAGTATAGCTCACACAATGTTGCTTTAATACAGGCTTCCAGACAGTTTGCGTAACCTACGATTAATTGATACCTAATCAAACGTACAAGTTAATATTGTAATTCCTTTGTCACTGCAGAGTTCACTTGATAATGAGGTGCTTAAAAAAACACACACAATTATGCCATGCAGCACTTACTAATACATATTTGTATTTATTCATGATACATGATGTACATTACCTAATTATTTCATCCAATCTTCAAATGCCTTAAAGGGGTAGTTTAGTTTTGGTAAGGCTGAACTTTAGTAACCAAACCTGGACAATAAGCTT
>JAUELG010073229.1:0-10978 GCA_031471515.1 Dendraster excentricus | reverse complement strand
TATAATCAACCACAAACGATCAAACTAGAAACTAAAAACTACGGTATGTGCATTTATGATCAGTTTCAATAATGAAACAACAGCCTTCTTCGTATGGACGTCGATTAGAAGAGAAAACTTTGGTATAGACAATGGCAGATGAAGGAGAAGTCGGCACACACGCACCTGTCAGGCTTAAACAAAATGTCGAACTACATGTAACGAGCTAACAAAAGCAATCCGTTTACTTTACACGATGTTTTCAAAAGTGATATCTGAGATTTCAATTATAAAACTATACAATATCACCCAACGATTCTCCTAAAGAATGAGTAATACTGTCATTTATGATACAAAAACATACTTAATTTTCTGCTGCCATTATGTTAAAAAAAAAACAACTGAACAACTAAGCAACCATCCAACCCCAAAACAACAACAACATAAACGAACAAATTAACAAACCCACGTTATAATTGAATAATGCAATGTAATAACCGGAGGAAAAGGAAACTGTAATAATTATAAGACTAGGGCACGGAAATGCTATAGAGAGAAAGAAGGTACAAACCAGTAATTATAGCAAGGTGCCAAATGGCTGCTCTAAAGCTGATTCTAGTTTAAAAAGTTTAACCGCCATACATTAAATAAATTTATTAGGATACAGATAATCAATTTTATTCAATAATGCAATATTCAATTAATGAAAACGTTTTACCAGGTTAGAATTAAGACCACTGAGACGGATGATACTTATTAATCAATATAATAATTATCTGACAAGCGTTGTGCCAATGGACAGTTTGTCCACTACACTTCCTCATGCTTCCCCCTCATTTCAACGTTAGACTTCTTACACTTCAAACACTGATGATTATCCGATGAGCGGTAACCATGATAACGGAAACTTAAGGGCAGTCTTCCGCCAATCTTGGAAAGTGGTTTATTAATATAGAGCTGAAAGATTTTACATTTTTTGTCTAAGATGTATTAGACACACTTGTTTTATATGTATATATTTTTGTTTACCATGTTTACAGAGTGTGAAAGTCGACCCAACTTCCCCTTGTAACCAATATACATGGTTTTAATTTGTAAAGAGAGACTGACTAGTTCATTGGATTATATTGTCAACACTTGGACATTTAAATCTCATCGTACAACAATTGACCTCGATTTTTAGTTGGCCTTGGTCGCCCCAGACGCACAGACGAGGAACCATACAGGAGCATCCTCTAATAGATACCCACATCACTTCCTTCCACACCCGTTGGTTGAGGGAAGTCTGGATAGTATATTGGATGAGGTCTGGTTGGTCGTGGCTCAAGAATACTTTAGTAACCTTTTGAAACGTGTATCGCTTTTTACTGTCGATTTCGGCTGTCCTTGGCCATCCCACCTCATACACATACATACGATATACTGTATAGGAGCGCCCTTTGTAGTAATAGATACATCCTTAGATATATGTCCTTCCTTCCGTACTCGCCGGGATAAGTTCCGACAGTCAGTTTTGCGCGAGGTCTGGTTGGTCGTGGCTCAAGAATACTACGCTAACCTTTTAAAAAGAGTATCGCTACTTACTGTCGATTTCGAATGTTCTTGGTCACCTCACACCAGTGTACAGACGATAAGCCATACATAGGAGCGTCCTCTAACAGACACCCACATCACTTTCTTCCGTACTCGCCGGGTGAAGTTCCGACAGTCAGTTCTGGGCGAGGTCTGGTTGGTCGTGGCTCAATAATACTACGGTAACCTTTTGAAAAGTGTATTGCTTTTCACTGTCGATTTCGGCTGTCCTTGGTCACCATACACCAGACGGACAGACGATAAGCCATACACGAGCGTCCTCTAACAGGTAGCCACATCACTTCCTTCCGCACCCGCTGAGGGAAGTCTGGGTAGTATATTGGGTGAGGTTTGGTTGGTTGTGGATCATGAATACTAAAGTAACCTTTTGAAAGGGTCTAGTATTTTCACTGTCGGGGACGACTTTCAAGAACGGCTATAGCCTATAATCTCACGAGCTATTGCAGTCGCTGGCTTTACCTCCTATACGCGATGTCTTCTTTCACCAGTTGTTCCTGAGGCCTTTTCGATTGGCTAAATATATGCACGTGAACATCTCATCTCATCTAACACAACGTCACAGTGGACCTGTATAAGGTTGTTTCTAGTCTTCTAGTCCGGTAAACGGAAGGGCCATTGGGAAATCCCTTTTAGACCAGTCTCACTCATAGGTCTACAAGGACACTATGCTTTATCTAAGCTTAGCCTAACAAATGCTACAGATCAGTAGGTTGTAAGCCAAAAAGCGAAACAAATACAAAATAATGCAGGTGGTGTGAACGAAACTATCACCAACCTAAATCGTCCAGATTCATAGATGGTCAGATATCTGTCATTATCATGATTACGAATAATGGTTTAATCAACTTTACTCTTGTTTGCATACGATATAGGCACATTCAACCGTATAAACCCATTTAGTGACGCTCTGTCTACAAACTATAATACATGCACATAGTCGACCCTAGATAAATTATCTATGTTTACGTCGATGTCACGTCTTCATAATATCACAAGTTCATCCTTTAATGAAACATGTATACGAACGATTGTACACCGTGTGTGACGACAATATTTTAGTAGTATAACATATGGCCTAAACACTTCCACTGCACTTTAGACAGTGGTTGTGACGTCACACAGTGTGGACATTATCTGTGTCAATCTCTGTCACGCAGAGTTCAGGGACGATGTCATGTGCTTGAATAATGACAGTCACCTTTTACGTCACAACCGCGAGTGAAAAAAGACATTCAATTAACCAATTACGTTTCCAATATGTTGCCTATATATATGATGTTTACAAACGGGCTTGGAGCAATAATTGATATCATTTTTTTTACGACATGTCTATCGTATACAATGTCACGTATTGATACAGTAGGCTAATCAGTTTTACAATTATCAATCGTTATCACCAATAAATGTCCATCGTTGATTAGAGCAAGTGATAGCAAGTTGGTGAGAACAATATGATTGTTAGGTGCCGTTGTTCGAGCGAGGGTATTTGCAAGGCTATTTCTCTTTATAGCTTTGCAATATGATTAAATTATGATAAACAGAAATATGTATGAGCGCGTGCGTCATTGTAATGTGACGTAACGCGCGGCTTTTATTCGCTCGCACGCAGGGCGTACCTCGGAATGTCAATTAAAATTCGCGTGCGCTCGCAACCACTAACATGACTTAATGAGCGTGGAAACCGACTATCATCGCGTTTAAATTATGGTTTATTACATGATTATCGTGCCTTTTCAAACCCTCGCCTACGCAAAATGTCACGCAGACCATAAAAAGGAGAGCCGCCGGAACTGGTGGGATCGTAAAAATATTAAGAAAATAATTTGTATAAACTAACGATTATTTCCCACGGGGAGGGCACCTTTTGTTTCGGCAATCAGAGAAATGGTATTATGTATGTGATGCCATGGTAGGGGAAAACACAAATATGGAGTAATGCAATAATTTGTGCGTGGCTGATAGTGATTATTCAAAGATTGTAGCATTGACCTAATTTGTCGGGTCCTTTCAAACTAGATCACACAATTATTATTTGCATTTGAATACAAAGAGAGAAAGTGTGTCCTTTTGAGATAATTGGAAACATATAGGACTGGTAGAGGTTAGTAGGATAAAAATAGCAACGGAAAACAAACGATATCGAATGCAGTTCATTGAACCATTTCGTCAATTTGAAACCGATATCAATCAAATCCTATTGATCGTAATGTTATTGGTTACAGGAGAAGGTCTTTTGTTACCACAACATTTCCAGGGAGATAATATAGTATTGTTATTTATAGCCGAGCTCCAATATTTGGATGACTTTTGCACTGTCACGAATATTTCCAAACTAGTCGTTCGAGCCACAAAGCGGCCCTGTTTTTACCATACAAATGTACAACACAAATACAACACAATGTAATAGTCAGCAGAGCAGTAGGCTAAAACATATTCAATAAATAGTTAATACAATTCAGGAAGATCTTTGGTGGCATACAATAAATACTTTTTGGAATTCAATGTTGAGAATACGTATCACTAAAGGAACAAATAAACCAAGAGACACTCTTTCCGATCGAAAATACAACGTTGATATTTAAAACTTCAGTAAAACATGGAAACTGAATACATTATAAAGAATGGTCGGTGATAAAAATATAACTGCAAATAATATTTCGTAAAATTAAAAACATTCAGAAATATAGAGGCCTTGGGTTCGATTCCCGGCGAAGCCCACTTTCCTTTAATACGTATAATATGATTTATCAAACTGATAGCGAAGTATATATATATAATGCCCAGTGAAAGGTCGAAAACAATCTAAAGATAACTCAATACATGATACCGACACGATTCATTCGTGTAGTTCGGGCAATTTGTTGAAAATTGGAATAAACAATTATTTTTAAAAATACAAATTAGAGGAATAGCTCGTCACGATATATCATTATTTTTTTTTGTATCGGTGTTTATACATATAACCGCGGGTCGATACCCCAAATCAAGAGCATCCGTATACTATCAGCAATTTAGCCTCTATAACGAAATTGTTGTTCATTGTCTGAAACTGAGCGACATTTCGACAAAATTAACATTAAAGGTTAACGTGGAACACCGCCATTTTCAAAAGGGCATTCTTCTGTGTACATACGCAGAGATGGTGCGTTATTCAATCAATAGACGAACATGGGTTTTACTTTGAAAATATAATTACAAGGTTCCATCATGGGCGAACAGGGGAAACAATCTATTCCATGGTCGTTTGCCCGGATCATGATTTCTTCTTTGGACGTATACATGTGATCTATACACTTCATGAGTCTTTCTGAAAGTGATATGTGAGGCTTAACTCATTTTGAGGCAGATTTTCCCTGTTGACGGTTAAAATTTCCCTGTCAGCATGCAAAAAAGGGCTGATTTTGCATGATTTTCAAGGGGTTTTGTTTTCCCGGTCAAAGCTCTCGAGGGGTGGGGAAAACCTGCCCCCTGCCCCCCCCCCCCCCCCGCCTGTTACGCCACTGTACTTTGGCATATTGATAATGCGGCTCACCAAATTAGATGCATGTAGAATCGGTTTGGTTCCAATAGGTGTTAATGCGGTCATAGGATTATGAGCCGAGGTTGTGGAAAAGGGAGCGAAGGGGGGGGGGGGGGGGGTTGTCACTGCCAAAAATTCGACGATCTATTGCCATTCCATTGTATATGCCTATCTCGAAAGAGGTGGACAGCTACAAATTAGTTTTATAACTAACAATTACAACTCTCTAAATTCCTTATCACTGGTGACTCAACTTCTAAATAGTAACTTTGTTAACATGTGCAGAAAGTAATGAGTGATTTTAACAATGAATAATTAATTGTTGTTATCTGATAAATGCACTGGGTATATTAAAAGGACCCGTTAGAAATCAAATTGGATTTTGAGAATTTGGACAATGTTACCAGATCAATTTCAGTAAACAAAAATGTTTTTGGTGGGGTGGGAGGGGAGGAGGGGGGGGGGGGGCTCCAGCTCACGATCTCCCGTAACATACATCAGGGTAAATGTTATGGATCGAAAAAATATCATGATTACTATCACGCGGTAAGTCAATACCACTAACTAATCACATTTTCGTGCATCATCGTTATAATTTTATTTAGAAAGTGGATGCCTGTTGGTAGAGGTACGCGTCATGACGTAGGAGGATCAATACACCTTTACTGTATTCTTTCTATTCTACTATAGTCCAGTCAATCTAGCAAAAATTATGGGGTAACCTCGGCAAAATTGCAACACTGGATTTTTCTTTGGAATTATGTTCGGGAAACTCCTTAACAACATACAAAAAGTCCTAAGAAATTGGAGACGCGGAAAGTGGTTTAATTTGCATTATAAATAGTGAGCTAATTTGTATAATTGCAAATTAAGATTACAGGTCATTTTCTAATAATGAATAGTATAATAGTGATTAGAACATTATTATTACAGGTTATTTGGGGGTAATGAATCCATTTTCGGTGCTCGTTTGCAAGTGACATGTAGGCAACACCCTAAAATCCAATATGGCGGCCCCTAATTTGCATATTTATGAATATTATTGTTGTTCAGTGGATATAGCTTTAAAAAAGCAAATATTTTTCTTCAGTTATGTTCTCGTTGTGTAATGAATATTTGTCACCTCGGTTATCACCTTGGCAACCTCAGGCAAAGTACGTAATTAGCATAATTAGATAATTTACCAAATTTGCATATTCCCCCAAATCAGGTAAAATGGTGTGTATTGTGAACCCAGAGAGTTAAAAAGACGAGAAATACCTCTTTCCAAGGTTTTAGGGGGCAACAAATCCATTTATGACACTTTAATCGATGTATCACCTTTGCAACTAACATATATTCAAGAGGGTCGCCCTTAGCATTTTAATGAATATAATGCTATTTTCCAATTAAGCAGCATTTATTTAGTAAAACTGTAATATTTTTACTGTAAGTACTCATTAACATTGCAATTCTAGTGTTCTGCTTGCTAATTCCAATAATTGAAAGTCCCAAAATGATCATATTAATCTAATATAAGCAAAATAATGACGTCATGTATCATAATATGTGAACTTTGACGAGCAGCCATCTTGGATTTGAGAAGGTTGCCATGGTGATATATGAAAATAAGTATCAGAAATGGACTTGTTGCCCCCTAAAACCTTGGAAAAGTGACATGACTCGTTATTTTTACTTTCCGGGTTCTCAATAATCTCAATTTAGGGGAATATGCAAATTAGGTAAGTAACCAAATTATGCAAATTATATGCATTACTAGAGGTTGCCAAGGTGGCAAATAGCAAGAAATGTCTTCACTACATATTAAAAACATAAATGAAAAAATGATAAGCCGGAATTATTGTTTGTAACGACTGAAAAACCATAATATTCATAAATATGCAAATTAGGGGCAGCCATCTTGGGCTTTAGGGTGTTGCCTATACGGCACATGCAAATGAGCACTATTATTGAATTCTTGCCCTAATTTACTCTAGATTTATCGTTTTTATCAATATTGTACTATTCCTAGATAGAAAATGACCCGGACAACATTTTAGAAATATGCAAATTAGCTAATTATCTTTGTAATCCAGATTGTACCACTTTCCGCAACTTCAATTTCTTGGGACATTTTTTATGTCATGAAGGGGAGTTTCATGAACAGTATTCCGAAATAAAATCCTGTGTTGCAATTTTGCCGAGGTCAAAACCATATATTGACTGGACTACTGCTACTAACGGTTGCTTCTACTGCTACTTCTACTGCTACAACCACCACCACTGCAACCCCTACCAATACCACTACCACTACGATTACCACTACCACAACCACTACCACTTACACTACCACTACCAATACCACTATACCACTTCCAATTTCATTACCACTACCACTACCACTACCACTACCACTACCACTACCACTACCACTACCACGACTACGACTTTACTACTACTACTACTACTACTACTATTACTACTACTACTATTACTACTACAGACAAATGTTGCTTTATGTACTTGCATACTTAGTATCTAAATTAATCAAGGATGTTGGGTTATTAGGATCTTTTTATGTTACATGGTTTCCTGGATCATTCGTTTTCTGCATTTTCCCTGTGGTAGTATTTCTAAATATAACAATATTCAGTTGGTGTAACTGATTCAGTCGCCTTGTGCTATTTTTTTTTCTGCTAGACAAATCACAGTAAGTGTCCTATTATTATGATTACTATTTCGTAAGATCGATTTGTCTTGTGATTCATACTACTTTTGCTTGGGGACTACAAACGTCTGATTTATATGGAGAAATATTTCGACTATATATTATTCATCGTGTTTAAAGAATCAAGAAGAGGGATAGGGGGAATGTCAAAATGAAAGCAAGGGGGTGGAAGTTTTATATATTATTGAGGGTGCAGGGCAAATGGGTAACTGTCCACGCAATCCTTCTAAAAACAAATTTGAGATGCTTCATCGATACTTATATCGTCCCGTGCATCTCGCCTACGAATCGTTGATGCCCCCCCCCCCTCCCCCCGTAACCGTCAACCGAGACCATAGTTATTGCCCACTGGGGAGTAACATAATCATAGAGTGTAAATGAATGTGAGAAAACTAACAAATGTGGGGAAGGGAAAGTAGGAATATAAAAGTGAAGAGGAGGCAGGGATGAATAGAGAAGGGAAAGTTGCAGATAAGGGGGTCGCAGATAGATAGAAGGTTAGACGGATATTTGGAGAAGAACTTGAGCGAATAAGAACAATTATGCATATGAAAAGGAAAGAAAAGGAATTAACATTTAAAAAAAGAAAAAAATTACTTACAGAAAAGCGTAATAAGAGAAAGAAAATGTTACAAATACATTATAATGACGTAAATGAAATACTAACATAAGAGGACACAAACTTCATTGGGGTTCGAAGAAAGGTCCCACACAAATAAGACCCAAGACAGCACAAAACCTGTGGAAGAGAAACCTACATATTATGACATGTTGCGACCTCGTCTGATGTGAACACAAGAGATTGCTCGTTTCTTCCAGCACCAAGTGTGACATTTTGTGTCCGTCAAGACTCGGTGTGTCAGATGAAATAAATGTCCAGCTTTAACCGTAGATTGATGGGGGAGATAACATGCACGACCCCTCCGAGATAAAAGCTACCATCGATCAAATCCGCAACCACCACTGAACCTCAGACTATCCCTCGTCGAATATGAGGGAAAATATGGACAAAAGGAAAAGAGGGCTGCAAATCAAAGCTGGACAAAGCGAGACGAGGGTGATGGTGGGATCGGTGGTGGTGGGGGGGGGGGGGGGGCGGTGTCATCCCATCGAGTTTTAAACTTGTAGTAAGATGCCTATACATACTGATGTCGTGTCATATTTATGACAACATTACGTCGTATTCTTTTCAATTTTAGTAGGTATGTTGTTGTTTTTTCGTCAGAAAACAATTTATACTAATCACCATGGATTGCATAATATTATACGGGAACGTGGTGTTCTGAAAAAAAAGACATATAAGCCCGTAACTTCCATTTCCCAACGTCGTACACATTCGCAGATCTATGTCACCGAATGAAATATTAAAGAAAAGTCGAAATAAGCAGTTTATATATGAGATGTTTACTGAAACAATAACCTGAATTCAAGACTGATATATATAAACTTAAAGTCAATATACACACAGTTTGACAGTAACAGGATGAGATATTTATAGCCGAAGAAAATGTGATAGGGTTAAACCGAGGCCACATGATAAACAAATACATAAAACATGTATAGAGGGCAAACAGGGCACAGAAACACAAAATAGAGGATGAAATGTGGACTTGATGCTAGAACGATGACGTATACGGGCTTTATACACAAGTTCACATATATTGATGGATGGTTTGATTTCAGTGCAGGATATACAAGACGCCGCTCTGCTTCTAATAGCTTGAACGGTTATAAATCAAAAAGCGCACTGACTCTTACGAGATCAACATAGGCAATTTGTTAAAAAAGAGCGTTTTAAAAGCGTTGCCATTTTTTTTTTTTTTTTTTTACATTTTGGGTTTAATCAATATGGAATATGAGGTTTGAAACTTAAAAGGGCCTTTGAGTTGATTTAGAAAACATTTGAAAGTCAAACTTATTGGTTAATATTATTTCAAATTATGGTGTTTATAGCACTTCTATTGTCAATGTTTTTACAGACAACAGTGTTGTGATGAAAAGTGGAACGTTACTATTCATTGATAACACAATCGTTAAGTCAGTTAAGTAAGTTTGACGTAAATGTGGTATCCATTTTACCACTGAAATTGAGTGTTACAAAAAACAATAATAATCTCTTTAAGGATCTATTGAAGATGTGAACTTCTTTTCTCTTTCTGAAATTTTTTCAAGTTTGTATGACAAAAGAAACATTTATAATTAATTCAAATATATGAAAAGTATTTAGTTCTATTTTACGCAAATTATATCAGTAATTATGTACGAATTATTGTTTTGAAATTAAATGTTTATTGACGATTGTTGAATAACAAAATAATGAAATAGGAATGAAATAACAATTTTTGCAATGGCAATCCCCCGAGCGTAATAATGCAATGTAGAAATGCAAATAAAACTGAATCATTTAGGTTTATGGTGCATTATAGCATCTTTATGGTGGCGGACTTTCGTAGAAATCGAATATCATAGTTTCATGCCTTAAGAACTAGGGTAAGTACTGGACTACGTGGGGAAAGTGGTATTTTCACAAAATTAAAAGAAGACTCTTAGATTGTCATCGTGTCTTGTTGCAGGGGGTACGTTTTTATGTTTTATTCTAGACTGGCTGAGGTGGATACTTTCTACAAACGTTTAGCAGAATTTGAAATAATTATACCGTTTATTGCAACGTTAATGTAGGTACTGTATTTGTTTGTAAAGCTAGCAGGTTTGTAATATTTGTATTTTTTTTCTTTAGAAATATTTTTAATGAATTCCTTATGTATGTATGTATGTTTTGTTGATATGTTATACTTTGTATTTTATATATTGTATGGGACCCCTTGGAAAATCAGTTTATGCTGAAAGGGCCATCCCAGCCATTTGTGGAAATAAATAAATAAAAATAAAATAAAGTACATTGATCTTATCTGTTTGTGTTTATATATACTGTATATATATATCGCGACATCGAGCCCGGTGATATATCACCTTAAAGGGAGGGTTGAGTATTGGTCAAACTTAATCTTAGTAACCAAAACGTGCACCATTATGGACAGAAGTAATAGTAATAACTTCACCATGCTCGAAAAGTTTAAATAATTTCGAACAACGAATTAATTATCATGTTATCATTCAAAAAATAACCGTTAACGTAGAGGGCGCTGGTTTTAAACAAATCATTGGTTTTAGCCTTTGTT
>JAUELG010073228.1:0-17464 GCA_031471515.1 Dendraster excentricus | reverse complement strand
CGGCTGAGATATCAATAAATGCATTTGGTCTTATAATTATTTGGGGCCCAAATAATTAACTGACTTTTTCAAAAAAATAAAAAAAATGCTTCCACTTTCTAAAAAAAATCAAAAGCGTTTTTAAAATAGTAGTTGATGATCTCTCTATAACATCATCATTTCAATAGAACATCACATGCACAATGGTGTATAAAAAGTGGTTGAAACCAGCGCCCTTCTAAAAAGCGCCCTCTCGTGTTTTAACGGCTCTTTTTGAATGTTTACTTAGTCGTTTCTAATTTTGTATAATTTTCAAGCATGGTAAAGTTACAACTATTAGTTGTATAATGTTTCTGTGCAGATTTGGTTACTGAAGTTCAGCTTTACCAAAACTAAACTACCCCTTTAAAGCTATGTATATAGGTGTAATGGGGCAGTTTATGGCACAAAAGGCGGTACTGTCAATATGGTCAAGTTGTTCTGCTTGTGCAGGTGAATCTTTGTGAAGCGCTGGACCTACGATAGTCACGCTATATAGACGTATATTACCAGGAAGCTATCTTGGGGCACCTTATAATTCGAGGAAAAATTATGGATAAACTTTCTGGCTTGCTCCATCCAAACGAATAAAACAATAATACGAATAACTAATGATATATGTATTATATTACTATATGACATCATGTACAGGAATGTCGATTCAAGATCAAGATATCCTACAATAATATATACTCGACTTATTTTGTTTTAGATACTTATGTGTCATTCACTCTATGTACGGTAAAGCGGTATAACTGGTTAATTGAAGTAGACGATTTTTATTGCACACCATGTAGTTCTACCAAACCGGCTATTTATATCTGTGCTTGTATAGGGTTGAAAATTTCGCAGTGAAATTCGTGTTTTTGGTAGTTCATGTTTATTATGACTTTTGCGTCTGCTGGGATTTTTCGCAATAGGGTGAACAATTAACTTTAAGTTTAGCTTTAGTACCGTTCCCAAACAATTTATTGTGCTATTAAGTAATGGTTAACATGATAATGATAATAATAACTTGCATTTACGACGGGCTTAATACAGGGCTTCTCAACACAAGTATTAGTACATATTATGGTTATCAGATACAGTTCAGAATAAAACTGCATACTTTCTCAACTCCCTGGAAAGCATACTAGCCATATGCTGCCAATAGCACAATTACCAATACAGTTTTGAGAATATGTTCTGTATCAATTGTGTAAGTTAGTATTTATGGAAGGATGAATATACATGTCATCTGTGTGGTCATTGACACTGACGTACTACGTACTACGTTAGAATCAGTTAATAGCAAACAATTGACAAACGAAATTAAAATCTAATAACGTCCTAATTAGCTCGACGGATCCAACGCAGTGCCAAAAATGTATTGTTATTAAATAACATGTTTGATCACTATAATATGTAATTAAAATGTCATAGACAAAATAAAAGGGATTTTTAATATAATACACAGGTCATAGCGATAACATGTCAACGTATGTTTGGAAATTAATTGTGTAATGTCCGATTCATTTGTGATGTAATGAAATATATATGTTAATAGATGGTATTGCACATGGGATGATTGGGGGCATGAATGCACACCAAATACGTACAGGAAATAGAATTTCAACTGCAAATGCTGATTGCATAAATTTTACTTTTTAATTACAAAGTTATGAATCATTGACATGAAATAATACCTGGAGATCCAATATGCGAACAAAGTGCATGTATTAGGCAATAATGTTATAAATACGTTAATTCCCCCAAATTGTATACAATAAGTTAGAAATCTATATGTAAAACTAAAAGTAAGCTAATTAACCAAATGCATGATAATGGCAAACCACTTCCTCTGTTGTATGCCAGTAAAACAAAAAACGAAATTTACGCAGTACAAATGGACAAACTAACGTGGATAAATAATATTTTAAAAACTGGTACGGAAACAATGATTCATATTAATACAATGATATAATACGCACAAAGTACATCTACAAGCGCACGTACCACTTGGCGAAAATAAAAAATAAAAACTTACACAACCTCGACAGTTTGGATGCTTGCCTGTATAGAATGCAGTACAGGCATACACTTACACGACCAGACAATAAACAAAAGTCAATTGAATAATAAACACATGGACCGACAACAGAACAACAAACTCTCTCTCTAAAAGGTATGACGTCACCGAATATAGATACAACTATATATATACTCCACGTGTTTTATTATGAGGAGATGGGAGATCCATTTGTGCCTCAATTGGTCCCAAGATGGAAGTGAACAGAGGGTGAAAATAAATTGACAAATTATCGTTGCCATTCGACTGGAAAACATCACGCGAGAGCCATATATATATATATATATGTATATATGGTATTCGCAGACATACTTCATTTGTAATAAACAAAAAACAATTATGGTCCTGAAAGGAATAATTGCTCCTTTAATTACAATGGTATGCATAGTCACTCAGATCAGATAAAGCTTCACTTCTGACGAAATAATATCATTTTATGCACTTCTGAATTCTGTAACCGAGTGAAAATAAGTTTTTGTTTAGATAAAATATCACATATTTCCATCATTACTGATATTTTTTTATATAATGAACATTATCATATATCGCTAGTATCATCAATACTATTGATCACCATAATCATTCATCATTGATTATCATAAGTACATTTAGTATCATTAATAAACATACAGATATAGTAGATTGTATCTTTAGTCTATGTAATCAGTGTGTGTGTACATTGTTATAATAATTGTACATGTTTTAAAAGAAATGATAATTGTTTATTATATTATTATAATTGTACATATTAAAAAAGAAATGATAATTGTTTATTACATTATTATAATTGTACATATTAAAAAAGGAATGATAATTGTTTATGATATTATTATGATTCTTGCAGATCACCCACTGGCAGAGTCCTCACATGCACGCCTATTTCCCCGCCCTGACATCCTATCCGTCCATGTTGGGAGACATGCTAGCTGATGGCATCAGCTGCCTAGGATTCACGTGGGTAGGTACCAACAACAACAACCAAACACGTTTGGCCACGCCTACTTTCCCTATAAACCCACCCATGCTTTTACCTGACCACGCCTATTTCCCCCGTAAACACACCCGCGTTTTTATCTGAACACGCCTATTTCCCCATGAATCCGCCCATACTTTCGTCTGGCCACACCTATTTCCCCCATGAACCTACCCGCGTTTTCATCTGAACACGCCTATTTCCCCAATGAACACACCCATGTTTTCGTCTGGTCACGACCATTTTTCACATGAACATCCCCATGCTTTCGTATGACACGCCTATTTCCCCATGAACCCACCCATGTTTTCGTCTGGTCACGACCATTTTTCACATTAACATACCCATGCTTTCGTCTGGCCACGCCTATTCCCTCATGAAACCGCAGATGTTTATGTCTAGTCGCGCCCATTTCCCCCCATAAACATATCCACGCTTTGGTCTGAACACGCCTATTTCCCTCATGAACCCACCTGCGTTTTCATCTTGGCACGTCTATTCCCGCATGAACCCATCCATATTTTGTCCGGTCACGCCCACTTGTCTCATAAACATACCCATGCTTTAATCTGGCCACGCCTATTCCCTCATGAACCCGCATGTTGTTGTCTAGTCGCGCCCATATTCCCCATTTAAACATATCCACGCTTTCGTCTGACCACGCCTATTTTCCCTCATGAACCCATCCATATTTCGTCCGGTCACGCCCACTTATCTCATGAATTTACCTATGCTTTCATCTGGCCACACCTATTCCTCTATTAACCTACTAATGCTTTCGTCTGACCACGCCTATTTCCCCATAAACAAACCCATGCTTTCGTCAGACCATAGAAGTAGGAGTTTAGACCAAACATATTTTCCTCATGAACCCACGCATGTTTTCTTCTGACCACGCCTATTTTACTCGTAAACCCACCAATGCTTTCACCTAAACACATCTATTTCCCCTATGAACCCACCCACGCTTTCGTCTGACCACACCCTTTTCCGATCCCCCCCCCCATGAACCCGCCCATGCTTTCGTCTGACCACACCCTTTTCCGATTCCCCCCCCCCCCATGAACCCGCCCATACTTTTGGATGACCACGCCCATTTTCAATTATGCCATATATGAACCCACCCATGCTTTTGTATGACCATGTATATTTCCATTATGTGAATCTGCGCATGCTTTGGTCTGACCACCGACTTATATTTACCTTATAAACCCTCACATGCTTTCGTCTGACCACGCCCTTTTCCCCTTGTGTATCCGTGCATGCTTTGGTCTGACCACGCCTATTTCCTCGTAAACCCGCCTATGCCATATAGCGCATTTCCAATGCCATGTATGTTTTTGCATGATTACGCCTATTTCCCTCATAAATCCGTCTTAGATTTATTCCAACAACACCGATGCATACAGCATACCTACGCATAATGTTTGTTACAAAGTTATTCGATGGTAAAGTTTAGCTAGGCATCTATGGCGCTATATTTTAAACAATTGACAACAACTAAAATGTAAAATGTAATGGGTTAAACAAAAAAGATATATATGCTTAAAATGCATTTGGATTGCCGTGAATACGTCATTTTAAAGCTCGTTCTCCAAACTTTTAATTGGGTAGCGCTTAGTTACCTTGGTAACGGGTGGTTAGTAAATAAAAAGGTAAATTCCGAATCAGTGTAATACGTGCTTGAAGGTATTGCCGTGTGTTCAACCTGAATCAACTGTTGGTTGAGTAAATACCTAGGTGTTGCGCATCGATCGTTTGCTTCCAAACTGATGTGTTTTTTTATTAATCACGTAAGCAAATGGTAGATGAAGTTCTTTTTCATACACTAGCCCTAATTTTCCATGAATCGAGTGATTCATAGTATGAAATAATGATATTAATTAAAGTACACCAAATAGCAAAAGCTCTAAATCCAGCCCTTAAATCAGAGCTCCGAATCCAATAACTATTACCGTCATACTCACGCCATATAGAGTATTTAGATTCGGGTAGGTCATATTTTTCGACGCGCATTGAACGCACAGTCTCGTGATACTGAAAAAGTATACAGTATTATGTTCGTCTGTGTATATAATATAATTGTAAACGTGATGAATAACTCATGAGAGTGATACTGCATTGTATCACGTCTCGTTTACACCGACGACCTAGCCCTACAGAATAAAACCCCTCGGGTGATTCGATCACGTGATCACATAGCAATCAAACAGGTACCGGTATATGCCTTCCCAATTAGCAAAAATAACCGTAACCCTATACTACACACACCTACACTATAGTTCAGAGTCGGGCGCTTATAACGGCTAAATATGTTAATAAACCCACTATTATGCTTAATGTAATTTATGTTTTAATGACCTGACACCCGAGTCATTAAAGGCGGCGAAACGAGAAGTCTTTGCGCCTCATGCCATGCGTGACATTTTAATGGGCCTACAGTATACTTATTCCCACACTATGCTATCGTGCAAGTCACCAGCGCAGCTGATCTCTGTAGATTAATTAGAATACTATATCAACAAAAATGCTCCATATATTGATGCCATCCAAAAAAAAAATGTTTCTACTGATTGTAATTGTTTGTTTGCGTGTGTGTGTTTTGTTTGTTTGTTTATTAGTTTGTGGTATCCTTCTCTGTGTTTATCCGTATAACACGTGTGTGTGGCACATGTGCTTTCATGGTTTTGTAAGTGGATCAACCTGTGTTCACAGCGTCACGTTTGCAACCCAATAACCTATCTAGCATTCTCAGTGAGATCGGTGGTTGTAACACCTCGCTTTCCTTTAGCTCACGGCCTTTGCCTGCATGAACCTTTGCCTTTACGCATGTTTTTACAATCCCTGCGATCACTTTACTTGGACGTTCGGTGTTTCAGCTGGGAATATAAACAATTAATAAATAACAACCTAAATAAATCACTAATAATGTAAACAATTTGATTAGATACGAAAAAGGGATATATACAATAGCTAAATCACAATGCAGCACGTAAAGGTGGTCAAACACCACATCAAAGCTCATATATTTTCTTGAAAACATTTGTTTGAAAGTATTGATATAGTCCTTTTCAAAAACAAGTTTGAAATCATTTATTTAATTCTATAAAATAAGTTTGAACAAATCAATTTAGTCCCCCCCCCCCCCAAAAAAAAAAAAAATAGTTAAAAACAATGAACTTAGACATCTCAACAATGGTCTCTTTTTCTCGTATTTATTTTGCCTAGGCTTCTAGTCCAGCTTGTACAGAACTTGAGAAGATAGTCATGGACTGGCTCGGTGAGTAAAAAAATAAAACAATTTATATTTGCAGATATATAACATATATAGTATATTTATCATTTATACATTATTCATGTGTTTACTTATTTATTTGATTCGTTTATTTTGTTTTATACATGTGTTTATTTATTGTTTGTCTGTATATACTAATTTATTTATTGGATTAATTTTTTGATATATTTATCTGTTAGGTTATTTATTTATTAATCTATATAATTAATTATGTGTGTATTCATTTAGTTATACATCTATTTATTCATCCATTTATTTTTTAATTTATTGATTTATTTCAAAAATTTACGTTAGTAATATATCAAATTGTCAGTTTAGATGCTGTTTTGACGAATTTGACAGGGAAACCCCATACTAAAACGTACGTTTACTCCCTGCTTTAATGTGTGACCTTTTCAGGCCATTTACGCAAAATCGTAAATGCGGCGAAGTTCCTGTTTTTCCTAGGGCCGGTCTCAAATAATGAAATTCAAGCTACAATACATGTAAATTATTTGCTTTTACCGTTAGGTTTCATTTCGATTTCCAAGGTCTAACATACAATTGACAATCCAGTAGAATGGTTGAAACGGACAGGGAGTGCGAATTATCAAGCACTGGCTCGGTAAAAATTGACTAAAAAGAAAACCTGACATGATGTCATTAGCCCTAAATCAAAAACTGCACGACATCATTGGCTGTTCTTGGTATCGTTCATTTAAAAAGACATCCTAGCAGATGAACACAAACATTTTTGTATCATTTTGGGAAGTGCCCCGTTCATGAATTCACAATGTGGCTCCCAATAACTATACTTAGTGGAAGTTGGTATTGGTAAAAGGTGCAGCACAGCATACGATGCGTGCACCTTATCTCACTGGATGAAATGCTCCTCAGGGAGTACAGGAGGTGCACGTTTAGAGCTGAGCTGATTGAGCGGTGTATCAAACGATAATAATAATAATAATAATAATAATAATAATAATAATAATAATAATAATAATAATAATCATTCTACTACTACTACTAATAATAATAATAATCATATTATTAATAATAGTACTATTTGCGACCTAATAAGTATAAAATACAGCGCATGATATGATTGATAACCATCTCTAAGTTGCATACAAAATGGCAAATAATGTAGATCGACGAAGTTTTGCCCCCCGTTTGCCTTACATACATCCATGTTGATTTCGGCATGCCTATCGAATGGCGCCAATTTCCGCTCATGCTTCGAAAGAAAAGCACAACATTATTAACATCATCCCTTAAAGGTGCATTGAATAATGTTGTCGGGAGAGAGGCGGGCTGGGCTGTAAGCAGCGATGGTTGTATACTTGAGAGAAAACCACGTGGTTAGCGATGCTACACTCTCCTGTGTCCTATGTCAGACATCATGCTAAAACATATATAAGTGTACACTATACAACGTTATCATTATTATACGGGTCCCACAAAGAGTGACAAATCGCAATTTGGCAAATCAAAACCCCGGCCACCGCGATGGATCGGTTGGATATAGCCCGTGGGGTATTGAAAGCCTGCTTCCTTCACTTCGCCTCTTTACGAGATGGGCGCTGGTGATGTCTTTTGGTGTTAAAGACGGGGCGCGTTACTTAAGTCTTAACCCCCAACAACCCCTATGTCGATGGTGGAGCGGAGCGGTATCACAGTCACACATAGTGCTTGGTGGTATATCTGGCTCTTAAAGGGTAAAGATGATGAGACGGATGTCGCGTGGTTGAAAGACAGGCCACAATAACAATATACACTTACACTGTATACTGTACATCATCACGGTATAGTACACATGTATTAGCATTATGTGGGTGCCAATGTTATAGGTGAAGATGTATATATCATGTCTGGCATGGCGTGTAAAGGGTTAATATGATGGCAAAGAAACACAATCCGTCCCCATTGGCCTTTCCACCATTAATGGATCTAACATTATACCACAAGACCGTTCAATTCCATATACATTAAGGGTATACAAATATATCTTGACCCGGGCCTGAGCTACAACAAACCAAAATATACATCACGTTAACCATTGTATATATGGGAGCCTGGTGCGCCATGTATTACCATAATGGAATTATACAAGGTGTGAACCAAAGGGTTAACCGCAGTCCTATGCGAGACCAGAGGCAATTATAGAACCAAGAAATCAGCACAGTCGGTGGGTAGGTCAGTTTGACCACACGAAATAACCTAGTATGCTGTATCTATGTATGGGATAATATATTACATAACTAAATTAAGCATAACAGACACTTGTGATCTATTTCCTTTATGATAATTATCCGTTAACAATCATTGTCTACACACTAATCACAACAAATAAGTACCCCCAAACATTTATTCATATATCACACAAATTATTTCACCGATTTCGGTCAATCAAACGGTAATGGATGAGCAAGTTTATTACGCACAATATGAGTGGTAAATAGTTACCATAGCGTTACGTTTTCATCATCAAAATATGAGTTTTCCAAAAGAAAGTACAAACAAAACGTTGTACTTTCAGTTGTTTATGTATGGGGGTAAGCATTTGAAAACCGATTCCACTGTGAACAATGTAGCGGTAGTCTGGTAGTACTGCATTACATAACAGATTAGTGAATTAGGCCAACTAAAGTAACGATAAAAACAGAACATGACTTCGGCCATTCTAATCTCCGACAATTTCATATTGAAAGGCCTATGGTTTTAGAAAAAATGCACGTTTTTGGAAAATGTCACTGAAAACAATGTAGCAATTACATACTAGATTTGTGTGGCGGGTAATTTTCAATAAAGATGTTCACTCGTATACAAAATGCACCCGCGATGCCAAAAAGCCGAAAGTGCAACTTTTTGGTGGTATATACTTCCTTTTAGAGAACTCGTATTTTGATGATAAAAACGTAACGCTGTGGTAAATATTTACCACTCATATTGTGAGTAATGAAATTGCGCATCCATTACCGTTTGAATCATCAAAATCGGCGAAATAATTTTTGAGATATATACACAAAAGCTAGGGGGTACTTACTTGTTGTGAGTAGTGTATATTATTTATAATGTATTTGATATTAGCTTCTGACCTACCCCCACTATAGTATTACAGTCCAGGGATATAATTTGATACATTTGTTTAAACGTAATATATTCGCCTATATTTGTAATAGTTTTTGATAAAATGTACACTGTGTAATTCTTCATATGATTGGTATTTTACTTACCACTGCTATAATACAGACATTTGGTATAGAACTGTCCGGGTCGAAGATTCCCAAGGCTCTTGAATATGATGTTTTTTTTCGGATTTCTTGTTAAATTCGACAAAATTGCCATTTTTTAAAGGATTGTTAGGGGTTGAGGGGAGCCCTAGCCCCAAGTATCTCATATGATGCTTCCGTGACTAACTAGATATTTAGCAATGTGTACAGTTTTTACTCCAGAAGCTTGATACCATAATAAGTTTGCATTCATTATACAATCAAAGATAATAAAATGAAGGTTAGAGTACATTATATATTATGCTGAAGAAAAAGAGTTTGATACAAATTTAACCGTTGAGAAAATAATGTAAATGTAAATATTTCATAGTACTAATCAGACGGGAAGACGGAAAAGGCATTAGAAAGAGGAGCCGGCCATATTATAATGATTATGAATAGTCAAGGTTATGATTAGCATACAAATGAAGGGGAGAAAAAAAACATGTTCCCTTGTGCATGAGTATAATTTATATGGGGAAAGTTTTTCTCAGGGGGCCTGACGTACTTTACCTATATTTTAAACAAGCAACGACAGCATAACGGCCGGGTCCTCTCATCTTTGATGACTATGGTTTGTTAATGGTTTATACCAAAATAACACGATTTTCCACGAATATGAAGCAAAAATAAACATAATTTAGCCCAAAAATTATTTGATTGAAGATATCAATGTATATATTGATATTTTGATATGATATAATTTTGCCCAAAAATTACATCTGGTTGCACTAATATGACTTTGTTTTGCCCCAATATGACATGATGTGCCCGAATTTAAGGTGGTATTTGCGTGAATATGGCCGTTTTCAAAACTCAAGGGGAGCTGCATGCCGCAGCTACGCCCACCATCACGCCCACCACCTGCCTTTTATGCATACGTCTATGCGCTTGTGTAATCAACATAAAACACATCACAATGACGAATGCGGGGTAACCTCCCTAGTCATAAGGACCGCTAATCATAACGTGTAACTTCCTATACTTGAAGGACCGCTATTCATACAACGGAAAGGGGGTTACTATTCATAATCGCTAAAGGTATAGGATGACTAGCGGTCCATATGACTAGCGAGCGGACCCCACGAATCCCGCGTAGAAAATAAATATCTTAAATCGCTGAAATCATTTCTTTATAAAGTTAAGGTTACATAGGTGTCCGACAAAAAACAATAGTTCTGATTTTGTATAAATATCAAATAATATTTCAATAACAATATTCCGTGAAGAATCAATATCATTCAATGTTTGTGCAATGGACATTTCATATCGTTGAAATTAACATGACATTTTTTATGAAATAATTGATTAACAAACGAAATAAAGTCAAGGTTATACAGATATACACAAAATACAATATCATGTGGAGAGTCAATAGCTTTGTTTTAATTCTTTAATTTAAATGTTTACATTATTGAGACGATCATTTTCCATTCATGTATATTTTGTTGAAAAGGGACTCAATCTCAAAGTGATTTCCAAACTCGTCTTAAATCGTTTGGGTTTTGTATTCATTTATAGAGTCAAATCATTAGTTATGGTTTTGTGCATTAAGATAAAATAATGTCATGAAAGCAATTTACTTTAAAGAATTAAATGCATTAGTTCTCATACTGCAAAAGAAATATTTACATTGTTTAGATCATGCACTTGCCTAAAACCATTTACTTTACATTACCTTTCTAACGTAAAGGTTATCTTGATCTAGATGAACAGAGAGAAGTTTCAAGTAAACATTCTAACCATTGTTTTTCTACCCACTGTAATTGACTTAAAAGTTTGGAACAAGATTCTCAGTTTTGATATAGTGGATAAGACAAGGTTTTGTTCTTTATAGAAATCCACCACTAAACTTTCCTATAATACACACATATAACACCCACGCACACATCCCCTACCAACTATACACCCACACACACGCTTGCGCGCACGCACACATAAACACACACACACACATACATCCACAAAAAGACACAAGCACACACACACGTATACACACAGTCACGCAAACACGCACATAAACACACACATACATACATACATACGTACCCAACTCAAGTTATTACATTTGAACGTTTTGTATTGTGCTTTTAAAGCAAATGGAGGATAGATAAGTGCAGAGTGCAATTGAATTTGAAACTAAAAGGGGTCCATTGTCTTCGTGGAGATATCATTAAAGCATTTTCAGCTGATTCATAATAATCAAATGATATCCAATTTCCCTTTTCCATTAGAGTTGATTGGCTACGTTCCGACAGTTATATGAATGTGAAAGCTATTATGCATGTGCATGGTCGATATATCATGCCATCATTATTCAAGTTCAAATTTTCAGTTATAGTCCGAGCAATGATGTTTTGTTTAGTTATCAAAACAGCCTGTGTTAAGTTTAACTAGTGCGTTATTATTGATTATTGTACTAGAATTAATCGCTTTGAATAAATGATTAAAAAAATCATATTTGTTTTCAAAGGTAATGACGTCACATGAATATTAGGTGCTTTATGATTGATGGTTGCGCTAGAACTAATCGTTATGTACATCATATAACATTTTGTTTGTAACAATATTTGTCTTGAAAATGTGATGACATCACACAATTATACCAGGTATAAAAAGAAGTTGGAAATACAGCGACTGTAACTCTCTCAGTGGGGGTATGTGGGATCCAAATATGTGGAGGGAGATACCTTTATAGGAAGTTGCTTTGTACCTTTTTTAATTTGATATCGATTTGCGGCTGGGGAACAATTTCCGTCAATAAATAAAGTGCGCTCCTATTTTCGGCGGGAGCGCAGCTGATTTCTTTTGAGGCGGATGACAGGAATCGGCTCGCCTGGCTTGATAGTGGCGGAATAATGGACCAAACGTAGCTAAGCCAAATTTACTTCTATATCTAGATGTCAAAGAATTTTTTTTTCGCAGAAGGATTCCTCAACCGATCTGACAGACGCTCTATATCATGCTGTATTTGGCTTTATTTTCAATTATTATTAGGTCACTATCAAGTAGGCTGCATAAATTGTTTTTGAGAGATTTGCTTTTAACCTTTTGTAAGATTGCGTGAGCGGCGTAAGAAAGAAGGTTATAAAATCTTAGAGGTTCACATTCAGCTGCTAATTAGTTATGCGCATGTGTAGCTTACGCCTATATTGTCCCTAAATGCACTAAAACAAGAATTCCGGTCGATACAAGAAAAAATGTCAACATTAGCATATATAAATACAAAACACATGTTCGGACCCTTTTTATAGGTAAAGGTTATTAAAGGATGGTTGATTTCTGGTGCAGAATTCTTAACTAATAAGAATACGTCAAGATCAGCAATGGTATATTCGTACTTTTTAAAGAGAAATTTAATGACACAATGTCGAGTTTCAAATTTATCTTATTTCTACATGAAAGTTGCCTAAACTTTACTTATTTGTGTGTGCTTTTTTATAAGCACCAACCAATATTATATGATCAATATTTCCTTTGACTTTTGATTGCTAATATGATTATCTATAGCATTTATAAGATTTATTCATAATGGTAATATCAAATCTGTGGAGTTTACTTTAACTATGAACTAGGATTTGGATGTGATGATGTAAATACCATGGTTACACAGACTTTTATGATTATTTAATTGTACTGCTATTTTGTGGGTTTTTTTAAATAAGTGTCTTTATTGTTTCGTAAAATTTTATGCTTAATTTTGTATTTCTGTAAAAAAATATATATATTTTGTTAAAATTGTTTTCTGTAATATGTATGTATGTACGGACTTGCTGAAAAACAGCCTGACGGCTGAGAGCGAGTTTTTATTGCCGTGTTTAACTAAATAAAAAAATCAAACTAAAACAACACAGGGGGTTAAGATTTTAAATGAAAAGCATGTCTTGGTATTAATAAGATTACGTCATCAATCATAAGTATGTCAACACTTAAAGCTTGTATTGCTTATATATTGCCAGAACTATGTATGTTTCTATTTAAATGTTATTACAGTTTATTTTTAGGTATATTTGATTATTGCGAGACACGCAGGAATATGATAAATACAAAATTATACAGGCTATCCTCTAAAATCATTCACCTTTTCAACATAATAGATTATGATCATTGTGTGTATATATATATATTATATTAGCTATTCAATGTTCAAGTAAGTGTTGAGAGTTTCTATTTGCTTGTGATCTTAATTTTCCGGGGAAAATAACTTTGATCTGTTTAAATTGTGGTGCCATAAGATTATAATGAATTCCACGCATGTCTGTTATAAAAATAAAAACCTGCCATGAGTAGTGTATTGAAGATTTTTCTGTAAATAGAATTCTTACGCTAGGCTTTAGTTATTAAACGAGAAATTCTAATTTAAAACACGTTTATAGTTATATTCATATCTGCATTACATTGGCAGGTAAGCCTGCTAAGAGTATTTGATGTTTGTCTTTCTTAGATAATTGGCTTTTTTCTGCGTAAAACACGCACTCAAACGACGCCAAAATGATACTTTCCACTTTACAAGTCTGAACAACCAGAATTGCACGTGCGTAAGTAGGGATTCTCGTGTAAAAAATTAATAATACTCTCCATTCTCAGTAAAGAAAGATAATTATAAGCATATTAGCTTTTCTTTACATAAATAGGTCTGACCTAAATGTAAGGAAACTTGTAGAAATTAGGATTAAAGGATAATAATGTTCTTATTCGTTTGATTAGAAGGTTTTGCCATGAATACTAATCTTTCCTTTGAGTGTAGCTATATTGAGGGTGCCCGTTCAAGCACGCGTACTAATAACAATACTCTTACAAGTATCCACGTTGATGTTTGTTCAAACAATGTACTTGGACGCATTATGTAGAAATTAAATCAATAGGTGGTAAGCTTGTTCTTTATGTTATAAGTATAACATTGCCATGATTGGAAAGGTGAATTCTTAAAATAGACACTTAAAGAAAACGATATCATGTTCTGCGGTCAGCCTCAAACACTCTATTAATATTCCGACACACAAGAAAGAGATAATAATTATTGAAGAAAAGTACCTGTAATAATTGTTGTTATTAATATCAATATACAGATTCAAAGCAATATGTTTATGATTGATATTATCATGTTAAATATATTTGGAGCGAAATTACTTGTCAAGCTTTTAAAAGGATGATGACGTCATTTAGTAACTCAATATAAATTAATGTGGTAATACATTTGTGGAAATTAGCAGTTTGTAAGGACATGCATGCCTGATCGGTTAACTAATTATTGAGCACCGAATGAGGTTTGATTCAAACATATCATATCATATTCTTTACCGAATAAAATATTATTCTAACAAGTTACTATTAAGCTGAAGAAATGAATTATATTATTCTACTATTTTACAATAGCGCAAACCTATAAAACTAGTTGGATACAAAACGCTCAAGATTGAATGATAACTAAACATGTTGATAGTGATAGATAGCTAGGTAGATAGAAAAATAGATATAAATATAGATATATAAAATTATGTAGGTTTAGCCGGAGATAATTTCTGTAGTGCATAACAGTAGGTGTAATGCGTTCAATAAAACACTCAGATAAATACACATGTCGTTAACTATGACCTAATGACTTAATACCTAAGTGATGAAAAACTGAGAATGGAAATAAATATGGAAATGGTTCACATGCATTATCTAACTTTGAAATGAATGATTCAGATCCACTCACCCAGTCAACCTAATAAGTATTACCTTGATGTCGTTTTTAACCAGACCATTATGGGTAATTGCTTCTACTTACAGCATTTTAGACGCCCATTCATGATTATTAACACGGTGTCACGAAGTAAAACATGTCTCGTGAAAATAACCCCGATTTCAAAGAAACCCCTTAATAAAATGTCATGTGTTATATTAACATAGTCGTTATTAAAGACAGCCTGATTATGATGAGTGTCCATATAATATGACAAACTTAAGAAGGCATCAAAATCTCAATAATGGGTCAAATAATGTGTCACAAATCGTTTTACAAATGTAGCCAACAATTACTTAAAACCTAAACAGGTAGAGCTTGCATATATGGGCGGGGACGCATCGCATGCAGTGGATCATGGATCTGCTAGTACGGTCCATTAGTGGATTGTTCAATTGTACATACCCTGTATGAGCGCAACAATTGCTAGTACGGTCCATGAGTGGATTGTCCAATTGCACATACCCAGTATGAGAGCAACAAATTGAAAACATTATGTCAATTTTATTTGAACAATTTCTGCTTCCCAAGTCCCAATAGAAATGATAATGTCAGAACAAAAATAGATGCTATCTAAAAATAGATGGGATATGTTATAGTGCATTAATGGCGTGAATATACAGTTTCAATGAACGCTGTAACCCTAAAAGAACGACAAAAAAGTGGTCAATCTAGATCTACCCCGTCCCACTAAGCTTCACACAGTGGTACGGCTTTGTTTCCCATCGCGACAGATTCCCCAAAAGCGCCCGTGTGACGTCACATGCGCATCGTCATTATTGTTACCACCAGTTATTTTCTATATTAAAGAGGCAACCAGTCTCATGATTTCGAAAAAAAAGTAATCAAAACAAAATTGATAACACAGCTATCTAACGTAGATGTAAACTAAATCGTTTGGCCACAGTTATTTAGTTAACTGTTTAAAAGCCCTGGCATCCCAGTGGTTACAATTTCTTACTCTTTACACCTTTCATGTGTAATTGATTGCCGAATAAAGTAATAATAATAATAATAATTATTATTATTATCATTATGATAATAATAATAATAATGATATTAATAAAACACGAATAATGTGAGGATCATATGAATATTTCCACTAGTTCTGTTCAAAATGATTTTATCCCCCACCGTTTTATTAAAATGCAAAGTGTGTTCTAATCCAACCCATCACACATATTAATGCAGGGTTATCTGCATGCCACCGACGCAACAGCATAATTTCCCTTTAAGCATTAAGTATTTCCGAACCATCTCCACAAATAGGCGACCACTGTAAACCACTGTCATTCTACCAGCATCGCCGCTATTAGCATAAAAGCCACTATCCCGTAGTCAATTTGAGGTTGAATTGAACGAATAAAATCGCAAAATAATATTTGGTATTATTGTTCCGTCGGAAAGGGTTTTTTAAATTGTGCCTAAATATACAGATGCATATATACAGCCTCTATACTAAATTGATCTTTCGATAAATTTCCACGTAATCAGTCGATCTCTCTCTCCCTCTCCCATTATTATGATATAATATATGTATCTCTAGTCTATATATGTATATAATACAAACAAGGATGCTTATGTTATTACGATAAAATGTTGTGGTTTGGGACAAACATTTTATTCAATTTTCCGTATAGATTGCTATAAATTACGTATATTTGTTTTCAAATGAGCAGCGTAATATTTTAAAGGTTAATTTCGTAAACGTAACGTCTTTTGCAATATCACGTTAAAGGAGTTGTATTACCACTAGACGATACAAACTCAGGGATGGCCCAACTCGTCATTGAAACAAGTCTATGAAATTACGCGTGACGTAATACGTGCCTTCGCAGTTGTTTCGATCTAGTACGGAATCTAGTACGGAAGTACATTCACGATCAGCTGCCCCATTGACTCGTATGGGATTTTGTTATTCAAATCAACACTTTTAATCTTGCACTGGATCCGATATTTGGCAGAGATTCATAGACATAACTCGGATTCACTGTGCAGCACGCACCGCGCGCAAGATGGCGCAGTGCGTCTGATACACGACGCCAGAGCACATTTATAGGGTGCACGTAAGTAAATACTATCCCCATAGACTTACACACTAAAATCCATGATTTCAATCAAAGATAAAATA
>JAUELG010073007.1:0-10985 GCA_031471515.1 Dendraster excentricus | reverse complement strand
AGTAGCGCATTGCATGATGGGTATACGGCTTATGCATAATTCATTAGGGTCCAAAAGATTGGAAAACCATGCTTTTTCGGAAAGATTGGAAAACCGATCTTCACCTGGCTGTACAAATTGGCATAGAACGAATAAATAATTACAGACAAATTAACGTTCAACTGCTCTCATGAATCGCCACTCCATGATATGCTATGACCATATGTATGACCATCAAGTAAGTTCTGGAATTGTTATAATTTGTTCACAATAATGGGCATTATCTAATATTATTAATTCATTGGATTTTATCTCAAAATCATCTCAAAGAAGACCAACGCTGGGTATACACCATAATGTCATTAATCGATACGTCACCACAGCTACGCGTCTGTGACCCGGCTGTGACCATAGTGATCACCGCCATTTTCCATTCATCGTTCTTCATACGTCATAAATGAGTGCACTCAAATAGTCTATACAACTCTAATACCATTATGTGAGCTATCATGAGCGTGATGTTGCACATTATACACATAGGTCTGTTGTTTGGTGGAAAAACTATTCGTTCGCAGGAGATTTGAGAGAGATTTAACGTGATCGTGTTTGAAACGCATGTAGCATGTTTGACAATATTGTATCAGCATCACAGGCGCAGTATAATAACTTATAAACGGAGTTATGTGATCATCATACTAGAGGCCATCTATCCAACACAACTGGTATTTCATCATGTACCGCTCAACGTTATTAAATCGAATACGGATATCATGTACCTTGAACCAAGTATAGTTCAAGTAACGATCATAGTAAGTACGATTACTTCTTTGTAGGATATGTATCGTATGAATGTGTAAAAAACAATTATTCCAACATTTGGTATAGGCAGTGCCAACGAGAACATGGAGAAGATATATTCTTTGCCATCGTTACTAACTGACTTGACATTATCATTCAATGTCATTATTAATTTTTGCTATTCCATTTTAATCTTTATCATCATTTTCAATTATAAACCATTTTTCTCATTTTAATGCTAAGAATATTATTATAATCATTATTTTTCAAATAAAATTCTTATTAGGCCTGTAATCAATACCATCGTCCTTATCATTGTCATACCCATTATTCCATTATTATTACCATTACCATTTTCATTGTCAACGTAGCCGTCCTCTTCATCGTTATCATCAGCATTATCATTACCATCCTCTTCACCATTGTCATCGTCGTCGTCTCATCAATTGCATGATCATCACCACCATCGTCATCAGTCTCATCATCATTATCGTCAACATCATCATTATCACCATCATTGTCACTTCAATTATATCATCATTATTATCATCATCGCCAACGTCGTCATCATCTTCATCATCATCATCACCATCATCAGAACCATTATCAGTATCATCATCAGCGTCAACACACTCGTCGTCATCTTCATCCTCATCATCACTATCATTATCATCGACAACATCATCGTCAACGTGTCGTGATCATCTTCATCATCATCGTCATCATCATCATCATCATCATCATCATCATATATCGTTATCGTAAGTATTGAATCACCAGACTGTCCTTTCCATTGACCGTTCACAGAATCTACCAAACAAAGCTGGAGGCATTTCCTCGCCAACGGTGGTTTAGGTGACCGGAAGTGATTGACATCATCCCGAGAATCTCACTGAACAGGTTTTCCGGATCACTTGGCCCTTCATCAAAGCCTGCTAGCATCAAACCGACCCGGTGATAATTAGATGAATCCATAAATTGCTGCCAGAGTTGCTTCGCATGGTTGACCAGCAGTCTCCACTATCCAGCTTGAAAATGACTTTAATTTTAACCTGACATGCCTGATACCGATTTGATTTACATTTGCTAATGTTTACATGTTTACATACAATAACTTAGTGCTATCTTAAAAATTAGGTAATACAAAAACTTCTTAGGACACTTTATGTGAATAATGAATACATGTGTAATCCTTTTATATGGCGATTTTCTAAAAGTCGTATGTTCTAATATGTATTTCTACCCTAACAAACATCCTATATATCCTAATGGGATCTTATGATAACCTGATAGCAGGCATTCTTCAGTTTCAGTTCCCGTTTCGGTTTGTTTTATTTCTGCACTTTCCATAAACGATAGCAAAAATAACAATGAATGTATTGTAATGATAACAATATTATATAATGATAAGTAATATAACTAGTAATTTAAATTATCAAATGGGCAATTACCAATCATATTTTTAAATCGAAATTAAAAAGAAATTGGAGTATTCAGAAGACCGATATCGTTAACATAGCTTGAAGTTAAATACGTGGATTCTGTATGTTATTTCATAAGATGTATTTCGTGTATTAGACTCTACTTCTTGGAGAACGATATATCTCATGACATATTGCTAATCATAGCCATTGAGCATTGTACAGCCCTGGCGCAATAAAACACATCTTATAGCTTATGCAGACATCTGTTCATAGCCTGGTTTGACTAGCTTTGGGGAAAAGACAAAATGGCGTCAAATTATCCCATTGACCATGATAAATATGATAGGAAGTGTGAGATGAGTGAGTGCAATGAAAAGTCGGGTGTCGCGTATTATGTGAATGAAAAACAGAGGCTCTGTAAGAGTTGTGCCACTAAGAAGGGGTGTTACACTGAACTAAGAGAGCAACAGCATTCGTGGCATTGTGACAAACACAACAAAATGATGGAATTCTTTTGCGACAAACATTCAAAGATTGCGTGTATCTCATGCGACACTGTGCATCACAAGAAATGCCAAATGCAAGACATCGAAGATGCAATTAGAGAGAAGAAGGAGCAGCTGGAAGACACCCACCACTGGCTTGCGCAGACACAGGCAGGGTTGACAAGGCTTCTGCATGAGGAGGACGCCATACGGCACGGAGTGGAGGAACATCTCGCTAAGATTAAATGTGAGGTCAATACCCAGTTTGATGTCGAGATCGACAAAGAGAATGAAAAGGAACGACTTGAGATCGAGTTGAAAATCAACCAGAAAGCCGACAACGAAATCAGAAAGATCAACCAACAAAGAGAGGCGGATCTTGCCCTGGTTCGAGAGAAGGCCGGCGAAAAACGACATCCTCTAGAAAGAAGAAGGGAAGAAATCATCGCAGAACTTGATGGAATAGGCATGACCTACAAAAAGGAGCTCAATGGATTGGCAGAAGAACTAAAAAGGAAATCCAAATCAATTAGTCAGTCGACTTCTTGCAATATGAAGAAGGCAGCGACACTTTTTAAGAATGATATGGCACTCCTACGTGAAACGAAGAAATTCTGTCTTTCGGCAGATATTCAAAAGATACGTAAATCTGCACACTGTAAAATCCTAGACAGAGAAAAAGTCCTCACACGAAACGTTCTCACTGTCAAATATTTCAGAGATCCCGAGAGTCCCATCGCCAAAGGAAGGCTCGATGGGCACGTTGGGACATGGAAAGTTGTTGATTCCTTTGTTGTTCCAAAGAACAAGGAACCCTTCATTTGTGGCTGTATCGATGATACGCACATCGTTCTGTCCACTAGGCATAAGGGGTCTTTGTTTGAAGCAAATTTACAGGACAAGACACTCCGCACCATTAATCCAACGACTAACTTTTTTGAGATTGTGTCTTGTGTCGTCTTGGATGATGGCCTGATTGCTATCGGAGGAGGTGATCTGACTTGGAAAATATTCGTCATCACTCTCTATACCAGGGATTGGCAAAAGGTGAAGGACATCCCCGTAGTGATACCATTACAAACTGGAGACGCAGTACCGCACTTTCATATTGATATCAAGGAGCGATATGTCATTGGACTAAAAGATCAATGGGTCTACCATGGACACCCATGCGACGGATCTGCCCTCGGTACGATCTGCCCGCTCAATGTTAATTTCACAGATGGATGCGAATTTCTTGTGCCCGTGAAGATCAGAAACTTGCCTTCTGGTCAGATCCTCCTGCATAACCCAGACCACGCCGGCCGGTGCAAGGAACTACTGCAGATCGACATACACTCTCAAAGAATTACAGCGTTTCCTTCTTCCTTCCAAGGGGATATCAGCCACTTTGCCGATGTGGATGTGGATAAGCTAACAGGTATGATCTACACAAGTGAGTTTGAAACAAAGAACATTCACCAGTTCTCCGTCGATGGGATATCTTCCAACAGTGGTTGGTTAAAGAGCGGAAGTGACGTGCGAGAAATGGTTTCTTCGATCTGCGTCACCCCTTCAGGCTTCGTTGTCACGATGGAGGATGGCCGTGACAATCACACACTCACTGTGTATAAGAAATTCTACAACAGCGAGTAAGAAACATAACAAAAGCTGGCATTTTGTCTCCCTCTGGTTGACACCAACCAACGTAGGGATCTAACATAGCGCTCTGACCATGCTCTTCGTTGTCTAGGCTGTTTATGCTTTCCCTTCATTCCTGCGTGGCAATGACACGTCTTCTGGGTACCAATGATCCGGATATGGCAGTGAGTGGCATTATCCCTTTCATGTCTGGATAAGGTTATGATGGTCGAACTCATTGTCATGAGCTACATCCAATAATTAGTGGAAAGGGGCCATGTACATGACACTGTGACAGTTTACCATCCATGATCAACATGATCAAGTTAAAGGGATGCCTTCACTTTTTGTGTTGATCAAAGAGGGAAAGATGACTAATATGGTTTCCAGCGCTCGATGTCATTATTGAGTGTTCAGGGGAATTGCACAACCAATTATGTAGTTGATAGTAAAAAAACAAACCTCAACACCTATGTGTTCATGACAATGGTATATCGCCGTTCCCGGCCCAAATTAGGAGACTCCGAATGAGATTTTCCCCAGAAATACAACTTCATCTATATCTCCCGACACCAAACATGGTATCTGACATGTGCTCTCTGAAGTGCAGCTTGGTTTAAACAGTTTTGTGGACCATTCCGACTTCTGATTTGCAACTAAATCATTTTTGTAAAATATTTTCTTCGTGAAAAATATATTTTGCATTCTTGGTCGATCAAATCATAACACGCTTTCCCAAATACAGTATTGTTAAGGTTTTCGTTTCCGTGTCTAGGTATGCACTGGACTGCACATTGTAATTTTAAAGTCCAAAAATGAAAAAGCTCCCACCGTGGGGGGGGGGGGGGGATGGGGCCACCACCCTTCCCCGCGCACACCCACTACCCGCTCAATCCCTTCGCTCCCACTCTCACATTAGGCGCAAAGTTGATAAATCTGGAGTGTGGTTGGGCATGAGCCCCGCATGTGCCTCCCGTGGGTGATCTTATGCCAGCCCATCATGTGTTTAGACTATAGTTTCATGTGAATAAAACAATAAATTGAATTTTATGTCCAATAAAGACATTACACTAATTTTCATAATGATGAGATTTTCATGGGATGAATCAGATTGTCAGATTTTAACTATCGGTAAACCTTTTCCATGTCTCCTGGAGCATAGTAAATATGCTCAAATCAGTCATGTTGAACTTTATCCGTTATTGTTGTACATGTATATATTGAGTGCATTGCATTATAATTTGTTATGGTACTTTGCACGGATGGATATTAATGTAAAGTAGCACGATGAACATTATGCTGACTGTTAAATGAAATCGCTTTTGATTGCAAACAATTAACATTTCATTGCAAGCATCATAAATATATTTGCCCAGTACCGAACCGGAAAGAACAGGATGTGGTTTTGAAGCATAATTGTGCCTGTGTTATCTATGTTTTTTCTCAATTGTAATAATAATCAATTGTTATCGCATGCAATTGTTATATCATGCAGTTAATATAGCATGCAATTAAAATAACATGACGTTACTGTATAGATTTTTGGTATTTAATTTTACCCGTTAAAGGGTTCTTGCAACTATGTTGACATGTGCAAAAATGTGGTGCGTGGTTGATTAAATGTATATCCAAAAAGTAATGCGTGAACATTTCAAGTTAATTGGGTGTTATTTTTCCTGAGAAATGAGTGAAATTCAATGTGATATTCACTTTCTTATTGCACTTACATTTCCATATCTGAGTGCATCAATTGTAAATATCTTTTCAAAGAACGTATCCTGCACTTATTGTAAATACATATTTTTGTAAAAAGGTGTGACTAAGGGAACCACTATAATTCCAATTGAAGTTTCTGAGGTTTTGGACAAAGTCCCTGTAAATTTTCACTCACGATGTACGATAGATTACAGGTCAATATAAAAATCATTTGAATTCAAAAGTAATTCGCTTATGATTTATTAAATACTTACCCATGCCTTTTACTCCAACAGCAGGTTAAGTGATGGCATCCGCATCACCATTTCTTGCCATTTATTTCAGTTCCTTGCCAGGTTTTTATCAAATACTGTAGTGATATTATCAACATACCCGAATGACAGTTTCATGAATGATAAAATGTTTTATATGTTTTTATTACTCTTACACAATGTTGTTTGTTTGTTTGTTTGATGTTATCAACTGTCCAAGTCAAAAATGGATTATTTTTTTTATTGTTGTTTTGATTTGTTTTTCCCCCGTTTTGATAGGCGTTTGGTAGGCAGTCCACATTAACATGTATGATATGTGTCAATGTTATGCAATAATTCTATGTATGATGTTTGGTAATAATGTAAAAGATATGTGTATATTAAGAGGCTGTCTGTATATCCCATATGATGGTTTATATGGTTTATAGTAGTTTAAATTATTGTTTTTATATTAGATATAATATTATATATTATAGTCTCTGTGTTGTGACGGTTTGATGTATTGGGTTATTGATACTAAAACAATGATGAAAATATGAAAACAAATCATTGATGTAAGACATAATAATATCGTTGTTCGTGAATCTTCTACAATTTGATAATAATTTTTTTTTATAAATACAACTCAATCGTGCTATGTTCATTGGAAGACATCGTGTTCCATAATGTGGTTCACAAACAAAAAGTGTCTACAGTAAAAAAATAAAAATAAAAAAAAAGGTTTAGAATATCAGATCGTAGAACAAAATAATATATAGTTTTACTTTGACAAGCAAATAGTTGATGAGAATGTTAATATGTTAATAATGTCTAATACGTACATTTCAAGGATATCGTCGATTAACAAAGAGCAGTCCGCTCAATTACTTGCTGTTCATGAGATATTTAAGAGCCACTTGAATATCAAACGAGGCTCTATATTTTTATGTTTAATGAAATGCATAATTATCATCTAAAATATCGCAATACTGTATAATATGTAGATAGGTGTGCGACCTGAAAAGTTGTATTCAAGCTTGATTGAGGCCAGATGTAACGCTCTTCTGTATCTAAACTGACGATGTACATGCTACAACAATCAATGTTCACACATGTCTGTGCGTATGTACTGGAAGTATTTTATGTGGCATCTGAAATCTATGAGTCTGTTTTCAAAGGTGAAATACAAGTTATTAATAAAACAATGCAAATTGTGTCTTTATATGATGTGATCAGTTACTTTAAAGGGAACTAGTATCCCAGACTAGCAAACAGTTAAAAGAAAGGTGTATATGTGTCATGAGCAAAAATGCAAAGCGATACTCGATAAATCCTTGCAGTTATAACCATCCACCTGGTAATCATAGATCTGGACGCTTCAATCATGTGATATAAAGAATTCCATGTCAACTCATTGCAGTTATAATTATCCGCCAGATAATTATAAATCTGGACACCTCAATCATACATATCTTAATAAAGGGAGTGGCTTTTAGAATACCGACAGCTGTTTCATACTTCTACTGGATGTCTCATTCCATGTCTTAGTACAATACATAATGTATATACAATATCTGAACTGCTAGAGTTCTGCGTAATGAAGGTTTTGACATGTACTACATCCCTTGGATTCTATTTGTACATCTTTGAATCAAACGTAAAATAGTACTTGCTTATAATTAAATAAGGGGAAATGTATTTGTACGTCTTATAGTGTTTTTCTTCATGCATGCAGTATCATTTAGTATTGAGTCATTTCATTCTGTGTTAGCAGATTTCTAATTCCACGCATGCGCGTTGAAAATCCTAAACTTGATCAGTGTTGATAAGTATCGATCTCTGACAAATACGTGGGATTTATCTTGCCCACACTTATACTGCCAGAGTGCAGGGCAACTTAAACATATAATATACTTTACATTGTCATGAGTGTATTTAACGATTGACATATAAATTATCAGTAATAGCAACGTGCTCTAAAATACAGTCTTACCAAAATTGTACTACCCCTTTAAACGTTAGTGCTTTGGCGCAAAATCTATAGATGGTGCAGCTGTTGGTGTATCAACACGTAACAAAGGCGTTGATCTTATATAGTATTGCTATAAATAGCAATACGGGGATTTCCATGTCATATTATATCACGCCACATATGGGCGCATTCCATAATTGCAATGATACCTCAGTTTACACAACTATCTTTTTTTTCTTTCCTTTTTTTTTACACAACTATCGTCATTGGTGTCAACATTCGATCTGTGCTCGCTGATTCGTGTGTGTAAAAAATATACTATGATAATTCATGTGGTCTAAACGCCTAATAAAAATGTGTTGAAATGCAAAGTGCCATTTACTGCCTCGAGTTAGCAGAACGTTTCAGAACAAGGCTTCGCTCAAGTATCAAATTGACAAATGATACCTCTAAATGAAGTGAAAGTTTAAAAACCAAAACTTGTTTCGTTATTCTAGTACGTAGTAAAAAGGGCATTGCAAGATACTATGTGGACAACAGCTCCCCCCCCCCCCCTCCTCGGAATTCAGCTAGATACACTTTTCTCCAATACGCTCGAACTTCCGCAGTTCCGTCATTATATATGGTGATTTTAAATAGTTCCAACTTTATGTTGACCTACAAATTCCATCAAATGATTTTTATTCAAATTCATGAAAAAAATATATTGCGATTAAAAGTGAACAATGAAAAATGTGATTAAACGGGATTCGAACCCGAGACCGCATTGCTAGACCGGTGCTCCTACCGACTGAGTTATAAAAAATATATAAAAAAAGTAATAATTCAAATATATAAAAAACCCGACGACGTTTTTTTTTTTTTTTCCTGAAACCCCGTAATTCATCATTGCTCAAGTCAAACCTGACATATCAAACCCGTAGTATTAAAATCAACTTGGGGATATATGCGAGGGATCACCGAAGCGATACAGCTTTTTGTAATACTTAATTCAAACATATATATTTTGTGTAGCTCAGTCGGTAGGCCGGTCTAGCAATCCGTATATCTAGGGTTCGAATCCCATTGGAATAAAATTGTTCTTTGTTCACTTTTAAGTAAAATTCGAGTCAATCAGACATAATTGCGCTGAACAAGGCCGTGTAATGTGAATGATTTCGATTATCGATGATGGTCATGATGATTATGATACAAGTCATGTCAAGTCAGAAAATAAAGAAAAGAGCCAGACATTTTGAGAACAACTAACAGATTGAGATTTTCATGCATTATATGTCGATCATGTATCAATGTGATGGATGCTGCGTTTGTTGGTTCATTCGTATTACTGACTTTCCTAATTCCCGCATGCAGGGCCAGAGAAACAACCTGTGAATCACATCGTACGGGTTGTTATAATTATGTTATCAATATATTGTGTGGCCATTGTTTGCGCTGCGATGTAACATTCTGTGTGAGCAAAATCATATCCCAACACGTACATGGCGTGGGCGGCTTCGATCTTAGCACAATACTCACCCCGTGACGCCATTTTAGGCAGACGTAGACCTATAATCTTCCAGAACATGCATTATGGACGCCGTGAACTTGACTTACAGTGGTTATAAGACCTGATATTATCCTGTTCTATCAGCACGATACAGAAGCAACTATTCTCATTCGGATGGTCTACACTATATACTGATGACTGATGAGCAAATAAGCCAATATTTTCGCGACTTTGGAGTAAATCTCACAATTCGCGAGGGCTAATTTCCGCGGTTTTAGTGGTGCTTTCATTAGTGTGAATGGACATGAACAAATAGGAAATTTTTCGCGATACTTGAATCGCGAAATTCGCGAATATAAAACCACCGCGAAAATTACCACTTATTCAGTACTTTGTATTCGAGTGTGCATGTGGATTATATCAGCAAAGTCATTATCGTGATATTTGTTTGTCCATACATCGTACACATTGGAACTATTACGACCCGGTACTTACAGGTTACATTATATGTAAACTTTTGTGCTGGCAACTCTGGGAAACATTCCCTTGGGATTCGAAATACTATTACGTGAAGACATTTTTGTGCCGGGACATAATCTTCCTTCGATGTCGATAGCGTCTATAATCCTTCGGAGAGAATCATTGCTCTGTCTACATCTGTATAACATCGATCAGTGTATCTAACGGGATGTTTCCATGACATATCGTTTATGGAACGATCGAGTAATTGAAAGCGGACAAATTCATCTTAATAGGCATATATGCCCATGTATTATCACTGCATATATACAATGCTCACGAAATACATACAAACTTGTGCTCTTACAATTTCGCTGCTAATATTTAACTAGTAATTGATTGGACATTAACAAAATGATCATTAACTGAACATGCTGAACTGTGGATTCGTGATAATGTGTGCATTGCTTATATAGCAGAAGATATTATATGAGACACCAGGACTTGTGGTACGATTGTTTCTCTCAATAATCAGACCAACGTTGAGTTTCTACCATTACGGGATTATTCAATGCATCTAGGCAGCGATAGACGCCATATTAAACAAAACAGGTATTACCTTGTTACAATGATAAGAGCCTATGAATACAGGGTGACTAAACGGACGGAACGGGACACTTACCAAAATAAAACAACAACGTGATTGTGTTCATCAGATTTTCAATGACAAAAAGGGACCTGACATGATGTCATAGCTCACATCGCCCTAAAACATTTTTTTTTTTCAATTTCAAACTTTTCATTGGAAAAGAC